>BRDA01085271.1:0-20088 GCA_036984385.1 Crenuchus spilurus
TGATAGAGTCAGGTCACCCCTCCATAGCTCTGTACTCTTTGTAAAGTCAGACAGGTTTGGATTTACAGCTCCTGAAGCCTGGGCTGCTGGCAGGAGTCTCACCCCCGCTGGGCTGAGGGATGAGGGGAGTGGGGAACTGGCAGTTGGCCCAGCCCCTGCTGAGAGGACTGGGGTCCAGGTAACCTCCTCCACCTGTTAAGGATGTCCTGTCTGATAGGGTGCGATAAACAGAGGCCAAGTTCAGTAATCCACTTATAAAGGCTTTGTCAGGCCTCCCCTGTATGGAGCTGAACACAAACATGCACCACTTTCTCTTTCTTTAGCATTTCCTCTTTACTGTGAGACTGTAAACATGGGAGGTCAGCAAGATTGGAAAACACTTGATCCTGTGTTGACCCCAGCATTATATTGAAGTGTAAATCTGGATAATATATTGTTTATGCTGATATAGCAACATTTATGTTACAACATATTTTTTAATATATATTTTTATAAAATAATGTTTTATGTTTAGCTGGACTGACAGATAACAAGAGCTTTGCTGTTTCAGATTGTACTGAAATAACTTCAAAATGTAAAACTTGTGTCTTTAATTTGAATAGATCACTATTGCTGATCTACAGATGTTTATAAATTAGCTGATGAAACTCCACTGATATTGTGTAAGTTTAAGACCAGGAGGGAGATTAGGTTTAGGTTTTGAGTGGGTTTTTAAGCTTTAGGGTTTGCAACAATCAGTAATGGACCATGTAATGGAAGATAAGGTGAATATACGTACACCTACAAAACATCTACAATTGTGCATATAAAGTGGTACATTACTTTTTCTATTAGGAATTCTATTATGCTTTCTACTAGGAATTCTATTGTTTTTATTGGGAATTCTACTGTGGTTTCTATTGGAAATTCTGTTGCAGTTCCTATTGGGAATGCTACTGTGATTGCTATAGGAAGTTCTATTGTGGTTTCTATTGGGAATTCTATTGTGGGTTCTATTGGGAATTACATTGTGTTTTCTACAGGAAATTATATTATGCTTTCTACTGGGAATTATGTTGTTGTTTCTATTGGGCTTTTATTGTGGTTTCTATTGGGAATTATATTGTGCTTTTTATTGGGAATTCTATTATGCTTTCTACTAGGAATTCTATTGTGGTTTCTGTTGGGAATTTGATTGTGGTGTCTATTGGGAATTTTATTGCAGTTTCTATTGAGAATTCTATTGTTGTTTACTGGGAATTCTATTGCAGTTTCTATTGTGAATTCTGTTGTGGTGTCTGTTGTGAATTCTATTGTTGTTTCTATTGTGAATTCTATTGCCGTTTCTATTGGGAATTCTATTGTGATTGGTATTGTGGTTTCTTCTATTTTAGTATGGTTACATTTAAAGAACATTAGAGGAAACAAAGTAGTCTATGTCACATTTTAAGCATAATTATTTAAGCGTAAACAATAGTAAGTAAAATATTAAATATGGTTCTGGACTTGGAGACATGGTTCTAACAAAATCCTCCCTTTGATACTGAATTTTTTTATATTTTTCCATATTTTTCAAATTTTTCCATATTTGTTTTATATTTCTTTTATAAATGTTCTTCAAAATTGATATTCATTTAATAAGTCTGAAAAAGAAAATAACTGTCCACTGAATGGTTTTTCAGGGAAGTAAACCTGGTTTATCTAGGATATTACTCCAAAGACCTTTTATTGGCACTTTTGCTTGGAAGAGTATAGAGTAATCAGGAACCCTGGGTTCATTAATTGTATTAATGTAAGCTGAAACATGATTGGTGATACTGAATGATATTTATGTCATTCAGTGCCATCACAAATGCAGTACTGTAACCGTAGAACATTTTTTTTAGTTCTGGAGTAAAATACAAGGACATAAATAGTACAAATATTAATAGATCAGACTTTCCATTTCAGACTTTGAGAGAATTTCATAACCTGGAATGCTACAGCCTTTTTTTGTAGAGTTTTGTTATTTGGTTCTCAGACATTGATGTTTGGTGTGAGGGCATAGTGATAGCCTATATGTAAATGGATCCTAAAAAGTCAGTTTTCTCAATTAGTCTGTTTGTTCAGCCTCCTCTTCTTACAGTAATTGTTACCAGATTGCACAAGCTAAAGAAGGAATAAAATAATAAAGCAGAGCCTCTGAACAAGTTGTGTTTCTGTAATTCATTTGCCATTGTTTGTATAGATTGATGAAAGCCTCTGAGAGGTTTTGATTGGTTTACATTCGTGTTGGCACAAAAATTGTCCTGGTCATTGGAGAGCGAGAAACTGAAGGGTAGAAAGAGGGTCCGAAGTACACTCAAATATTCTTACCAGATGCAGCTCTGGGCTGTTTGTTTTGGAGTGTTTGAGTGGCGGCGTCTCCACACGTTTATTTCTCCTGATCCTGTTCCAGCACCCGGTGCCAAGCAACTCTACCAGAACCAGGTACGCTGATGTCTGTTTAGGAGATTAGAGCGAGAGTAAATATGCTTTAGTGTGGCCTTGCCGTGCTGTGCGAGCAAATGCAAATGGCTCCGCATCTGGGAAATGTTCTTGCCTTAATTTAATTACAGCTGACGCTGGCCCTAACATTACACAACAGTGCTGATTTCATTTTGTGCAAGCTGAACCTGTTAATGAGCACCAACACAGGTACACAGATCAGATTAAATTTTACAAGTCATAGTTATCATCACTAATATCAAAGCATGACGTTATTGCACTTGTTTCCTACTTGTAGTTTGTTCTGTTGAAAGTGTGGACTTTCAGGTGATTTGAAATCCTGTACATTTCCACTGTATTTTTATTGTTTGTAGATTTATAGGAGACATATTATACCACTTCTTTCAGAAATCCATACATCATAACAGACATCCCCAGAAACACTACAAAAATAAGAAAAAGTGCCCAGAAATACTTACATTTCTCTCATCTGCATTTGCACAGACTTTTTTTATTAACCCTCTGAAGTCGGCATATTAACAAAATTTCGCAAAAACACTTATAAAACTCTGCAAGATTTTATCCTAGAAACAAAATATATATAGCTTGAATCTAAATAATTTTTTAGATATCTGTGAGAGGAGCTTAAGTAAGCAGAGACACATCTGTGAGAGCGACTCAGACAGTTGTGCATATTTTCCAGACAAAAGTCGTGCTCTGTCATTCATATGATAATGACATGGTAATTCCGGACATTCCATTGGTGAGTTACAGTGGCCAGGAATCTGTTTGATGTTGATTCAACAAATACCTCTCATCTCACACTTGTCTCATAAAAAATCAATGTAGGGTTAATGACTGAGGAAAACTGACTGACTGTTAATGACTGAGGAAGTGTCACCTCACATTTCTTCAGCTTATTATTATTCAGTTTAGAGCTCCAAAATCTTGGCTAGAAATGTTTAGAGTGTTTATTCACAATATATCAGCACATCTGAAAATAGATTTTTGGAAAGTCTAAGTTTAGAGCAGATTTAATCAAAATATAGATTTATATTCTCTTACTGTTTTGACACTGTTGTTGCTGAGTTTGTGCTGAACAAAAGTCTGTGTAACACTTTTAATTATTAATTTTAGATTGGTGTAATTTGTAAAAAGTCAAGGCATGTCAGACTACATCAGAATATCTGAAATACCCTCATCACCCACAGGGTAATTGTCACTTCATGGAGACGTTTCAAATTGGGTTATCACACACATACAGGTTATGTTCTTCACAGAAGATCCTGTGCTTAGCTCTCTGTGACTCTAGAGAACTGACATTGCTGAGTTCTCAAGGTGCAGGTGGTGTTACTCAGATGGAGATGGAGTTAATTCTAATGGGCCCTCTTATTGCACAATAAAAGGAGCCCAGTTCTGAATGTTTTCAGACCACAAAAACAAACTGCATTGTTTTATTTTACAGTTTGTAGTTTGGTAGGCACTCCAAATACTCAAAAATATAAAAAGACTTTTCATAATATGTCTCATTAAGCTTAGGGATTTTTCGTTGTTTGCTTTATTGTTGTTCTGCTTTTTTGCAGTGTATATTTTTATACACTGTATATTTTTTGTACATGTGTTTGTTAGTATTTGTTCATTTGAAGCCATTAAATTTCACTTTAAGTTGCACAAGCTAATGGCCTTAATATTTATTTTTTTCAAAGCACAAATATACATCCCATTCAGTTTAATCTCTGGCTTTGTCCCACTTACTGTACTTTGTACCCATGTACTATGTTATATATTTGAAAGCTCTATATGTTTGCACATGACTGTTTATTTATGCATAAGACTTAAATTTCTTGGCAAATTCCAAATTTAGATCTTACTATAGATATGTTGAGTTGTGTGCTGACTGTGTTTGTTTGTGTGTGTGTGTGGGGGGGGGGGGAGTGTTAGTGTATGTACCCTTGTTTCTATCTGTAAGATTCTTGCACTGTCAGGACAGAGTCCCATTTTATTTCATTTGCCAAAAACAGCAAAGCCCAGGTGCTCCAAGGGCAAAAATAGGACAAACTCAGGGGCAAACTTTCTCTCTCTCCCAATCTCTCTCTCTCTCTCTCTCTCTCTCTCTCTCTCTCTCTCTCACACTGAGACACACACACACTCACACACACACAAACAGTCCTCTCTATGTCTTACCTACATCACTCATACACACATGTAGGCTATCACACGCCCAGGTGCCTCTTCAAAGAACCCCTAAGTGCTTTTGAATGAGTAGCCTATGGTGAAAATACATCAAGCTAGTATAATATAATGGCTCTCTGCCTGTGGCTTATAAACATATTATTCACTAACCATGTCTGTATGACTAGAATGTAGTCAAGACTCTCTCTTGGTCATTACATGATTGCACTGCAAAAAAACAACATTTTGGCAAGTTTTATTAAATCTAATCAACATAGACAATATTTATTGTTTTGCGATTGTGAAAGTGCTCATGTTCCATTGGCAAAATGTTACAACTAATGATTGTAACAAATGAAAATTGTCTTCCTGTGGAATGAGATCATTTCAGTTGATTAATATTATTAAAACAAGTGAAAAACTGCTTTATCACCAGCAGTACTTTTGAGGCAAAATAGACTTTTGGAGTCTGTACCTGTCTATGAGAACAGAACCAAAATTCCTCATAAGCACTAATATATCCTAGAAACAAAACTAAACATACCCCATTAACCTTAAAGGGTCAAATATATATAGCTTGAATCAAAATATATGTTAGACATTAGTGAGATGAGCTTAAATAAGCAGAGACATGTTTCTGAGAGCAACTTCAGCTTCACATATTTGCATATGATAATGACATGGTAATTCCAGACATGGCATTGGTTCTGAGCTCAAAAGTCTTGGCTAGAAATGTTTAGAGTGTTTTTTCACAATATATCAGCACATCTGAAAACAGGTTTATGGAAAGTTCAAGTTTAGAGCAGATTTAATCAAAATATAGATTTATGATGGGAAATAAATAATTTTAAATGGGTGTAATTTGTGAAACAGTCTGAAATACCCTCAGACTTCAGAGGGTTTAAGGAGCTGGAAGAGTTTTGTTTGAAGCAGTCAGCATTAGTTATTCATGCACGTTTGTCAGGAGGCATTCAACTATTGCTATATTTTGCATTCTCTGGGCAGAGCAATGGGCAAGCCACAACAATCTGGCAAAGTATTGCCACATGTTAAATGTTTTTATCATTCTTTAATGTCAGTGCTTTGCATCTTTTAATACTAAAAGTATTTTTTGTATATATTTGTTTGGGATGCTTATGGATTACTTCACTTCACAGCTCCTAGTATAAACACACCGACATGCATCTTTGCTTCCAACACATGTGTTTTAGTGTGTTAATGAATCATTCTGACAGTTGTTTGCCCCTACATGTCAAGCAAAAAGCTCAATTTGTGATTAGTCCTGGGTGTTTGTTGAGTGACCTTGGATCCAACAGTGTCAGGAGGTTTTTAGGCCTCAACAGAATAATCCCACTCTGACTCACTCACAGACACACTCTTGAGCTCATCTGTAAATAGCGTGTGATGACTTTTGATGCCCCTTTCCTTGGAGGAGGCTGAGGCGGGGCAGGGTGGAAATCAAATTTCCTGTTGTCCTCCTCTGTCTGCCGGGCTGGATTTTGCTGGACGGATGATGGAGCATGCCAGGGAGTTGGGGACAGTGGCAAAATGGCCATTGAGTGTCTTGGAGTGAGTGGGTCAGATGGAGCACCAATACCCATCAAGTCATTGCACCTTTGATATCTTCAATTGCTGACCCATCGCTTTACAGTGCACTTATATACAATCTAATCATACACATAGTAAAGTGTGGTATATGGATGCTTGTTCTATGTGTACTGTGTCTACTATCTAGGCATCAGCATTGGGTCTTGACTCTGGCAGTATTCTAGTTTATGAGATTTTGAGTTTTTCTGAGTGGTCAGTGAAGCATCTAAACTACTGATTTACAGCTCAGGCTATACACTTACCAAAACATAGACCAGCACCTTGCTTTGTGATTTTTTTCACTGTTGTATTTCAATTACAGTGAATCATTAGCCTGCCTGATTAATCCAAATTATTATTATTTTTTTAATTTTCAGATTAATATTTGATTTTCACTCTTATTTAACATATTGATTGACTATTTAGGGCAGCCAGTCATCATAGGTATCTTAACGGACAACACAATGGTTGTGAATAAGGGCAAAGATTGTTTGGGGAAGTGCAGTTTGTGAATGATTACCGAGGAGTGGATAAATATATGGAGGTTTTAGCACATGCCTTTGTGTAGTGTTGTTGATGCAATCTGTAAATTCATTTATAGATTATGCATTAGCAGTGCCAGTGGGGAAAAGTACAGCCTTAGTCCCTGAAGAGGCCAGTGTGGATATATGGTTAGTGGAGTAATGTGGTGATGTACTCTGTAGAATTGTGGATATAGTGTGTAAAGTCATTATGAAACTCGTAGCACTTTCTGGTGGACCACCCTGTATATACAGTATACTTTTTGCAAATCAATATAGAACAGGTTTATCTGTATTAAACGCACATTGAAAGCTATGTAGGTGTCTGACAGCCTGATGTATGCAGTCTTGCATTCAAATACAGCTTTACAGCTTTCAGAACTGTAAGCTATAGATTTTCATGGCATCTGGAGACTTTTAACATTCTAGAATGTAAATTTTCATCGTCTTTAAGAGGAGTGTCAGGAAATAGAATATCAAAGAAGGAACTTGTGTGGGACAGGAAGTGATCCGAGAGTTCCAGGTTTGCTCTTGGCACCTCTTCTTGTGCCTCTGTTCTGGCTTCATGTGGGGATGCTGAGGAGGTCTGACTGGGCACAGCATTCCGGATATTCACATCCGGACATTAGATCCCATCCAACTTCAGAGAGACAGCAGCACTCTCGCATTGTTCTGATACTTTTTGGAAAAGGTTTATTTATCTGGAGAGATGTGTGAACGTCCTCACTGCTAAGTTGAACTCCATCTGGTCTGCAGCTCTGCCAGGCTAGAGTGGGAATGGCTCTAGAGCATTTGCTTCTGAAACTGCATGAGTCTGGCATTGCAGCAATGCTGTGCAAATATGATGTCATGTTCAGCATACGTCGGGCAAAAGGAGAATTTTTCCCAAGGGGGCTAAAAATAGTGGGGGGGTCTGCAGGAGCTTCATGTCTGTACAGAAAGCAAGCTCTCTGTGAATTCTATAAGAACTGATAACAAAAGGAATTATGAAAGAGAATGCTCCATAGGATATAAATAAGTTACCGTAGGAAGGCATCCACCCTCAAGCATCCCAATTTTGCATCCGCACAGGTTCCTGTTTGGACAACTAATTTTAAAGAGGTATCAATAACTGGAGTGGTCTAGCCGGTCAGAGGAAACCATACTGTTGAGTAAACCCTTAAACAAAAAGCCATTTTTAGAGCGTTCCTCCTTAGCAAACAGACAATGGTGGGAAATAACAGGACGTCACACAGGGGACAGAGAAGGTCAGCTCATGGCATGGACACAACCTCTGCATCTCTCTCTCTTTCTGTCTCTCAATGTTTTAGTGTGATCTCTTTCCTTCTTCATATGTGGCTTTTCTCTCCTCTCTTCTCTCCTCTTTCTATCTCTGACACTTAATCTATTGTTCCTTTTCCATCATCCCATCTCTATTGTTGCTCTCTCTATATTAGTGCTTCTCTCTCTCTCTCTCTCTCTCTCTCTCTCTCTCAGTCTGGTCTCTCTTCTTTCTCTCTTTCCTTCTGTATCTCTCTCTTTTCCTCCCCATCCCCTCTCTCTCTTTATATCTGACACTCATTCTATTGTCCCTCATCCATCATTCCATCTCTGTTGTTGATCGCTCTAACAGTACATCTCTCCCTCCCTCCCCCCCCCTCTCTCTCTCTCTCTCTCTCTCTCTCTCTCTCTCTCTCTCTCTCTCAGTCCACATAATCTCTCCATATGTCCACTAGCTCTTTTCACTTCAAAGCTCTTTTAAAGTTCTCTTCTTTAATTAACTGCTGTTAGTCCTACATAAAACACATTCAGCACGCCATCGTCTGGTGAGTGTTGTATACTCCAGAGGTGATGATGGTTAGGGGCAGCGGGTGCATTATGGGGATGCTGCTATGGCATTATTGCTTATCTAAGCAGTGAAGTAATTGAGTGAATGTGTTTATAGCTGCAGTGTTTTGCTCTTGTGTGTATTTATAGATCCACATGCTGCACAGCTGTAGGATCAGAACTGTTTGCATCCCTCAGTCTGCACTCATTTTCTCATATTGGAGAAGTCTAGTGCAACTAAACATAGCTCAATGTAAACTAAAAGTTCATACTTTAGGCCTGCTATGTGCAATATCAGTATAATGAGCTCCCAGCAAACACATTTTTGTTGGAACATAAATGTTCCAGGGTGTTCATAAGTTTCTAGCTGAAAATCTTGGACAGTGGACAACCTGTTGGCATGACAGCGGGAAACTGGTTGTGATACGCCAATGGAGGTGTCATAGTACCCTTAGTGCCTTAGTAAACAGGGTGGCAAGGCTAAAGTGGACCACTTCATTCTCTATGAGCAAAACAACAGCTAGATAACTTAAGCAGTCATCAGTTAGCCAATATGTTTTTCAGTGGGTGGACAAAGCAGCCTGAAAACATAATTATTGGGCTGTTATTTCTTATCATTTTTTTCATTCTAGCAACTGAACAAACCTCACACAACCCAGGCAAAAAATCTCAAAATCATAATGAACACAAATTAACACAAACCACTACAACATAGGTTTGCCAAAGTGTTAGTTAGATTTTGTGACAAAATAAATAAATAAAACTAACCTGCACCCAGTCTTTCCAATCAAGGAGTGCATATACTGTACATTTACATGCATATAATCTTATTATAATTTAATTCCTACAAATATTAGTTTATTCATGTGGTTGTATAAACAGAATAATCTGATTTCTTACATCAGAGAAGCCAAGATATCAAGTTAAGAAATCCCATAAAGAGAGCTGGATTTTAGACTTCTCGGTGCATGTATAATCTTACTGCATCACGAGTCATTGTTCTCTGGTAACATCAAGTAGTGTTTAAAACCATTTTGAGTCAACGCTGAAACAATAAGCAGTTGAGGAAATGAATAAAGTGAAATATTTTCCATCTTCTAGAGGTTGGAAAACCCAAAATGAGACAGTTTAAGAGGCTAGTAGCTAAATGGATGTAAATTTAAATAAATAAATGCTTGTTAATAAAATAAAGCTGTGAGAAGGGTGATATACAAACTATTCAAAACCATAAAAAGCTGTTTGTCAATAAAATGTTATTGTTTACAAAAGAAACCTTACATGCATGTCACATGCTTTTTCTTCTGTGAGATGATTGGATGGCTGTAAAGCAGAAATCTGAGGACTGTCTGGCTCATGTGAGTTCTAAACGTATTAATGGCCAGGAGTCTGAAGGTTTTTCAGACACTCTGATGTAGTCTGACATGCCTTGCCTTTTTTTTTTTTTAATTACATCCATCTAATTTTTTTTTTTCCAAAGTGTTACACAGACTGTTGTTCAGCACAAACTCAGCAACAAAAGTGTCAAAAAAGTAAGAGTGTCATAAATCTATATTTTGATTAAATCTGCTCTAAACTTAGACTTTCCAAAAACTTATTTTCAGATGTGCTGATATATTGTGAAAAACACTCTCTAAACTTGTTACCTACACATTAGTCATTAGAGATTTTAGAAATTTTATGTGGTTTTATTTCTAAAGTTTAACAAATGTGAGTTGCTGTGTTTCACTCATTCAGTGGTTCCTAGATTGAATATTTATGAGACAGGTGTGAACATTCAGGGGAGAACTCTTTGTTCATGTTCACATTCCACAGCCACTGGAAGCCACCAATGGAATGTCTGAAATTACCATGTCATTATCATATAAATGAGAGATTGCACCATTTGGCTGGAAAGAAATGTGCAGCCCTCTGACTTGTGCTGAAAAATGTGTCTCTGTTTTGTTTTGTTTCTTGGATAAATTCTCATAGTTATATAATGTTTTTGCAGAATTTTGGTTTTGTCCCCACTGGCAGGAATGCAGACAGACGTAAACAGACTTCAACAGGAATCAGATTTGGTTATTGGATTATTAACTGCATGAAATTCCACTCAATGCAAACTTTCACATATATAAAGAAATTCTTAAGCCTAGACCCTAAATGTAGGTATTTCTCACAAAACATGAGTATGCTACAACTTCTCATTGTGGTAAATTGGACTTTATGTTCTTTAAAGCTTGTGCAACCTTTCAACAGTAGCTACAAAAAATAAATTTGTTGGAGAACATTCATGTTGGTACCAATTAATGAAAGTTTTTGAAACTGAGGTAGCAGACTAACTTTAATGAATAGTAGTAGAACTAGGCATAAGACATAAATGTTTTAATAGATACTGTGTATCAGTCAGCCTCACTGTAACACTGTCATAATATATATATGTCATAACGTGAGAGCACTGTCACTGGCTTTCTTGTTCACTCGAGGGATCTTTACAGTGCTATACAATGGATGTCTCAATTAAACAGGTAGAGCAGTTACGGCATTGTATTCAGCAGTGTCCAGTAACATAATATTGTATCTCTGTCCTTAAAGGATCACGCCTTCAATTGTGCTTTTGTTCATGATCATGAATAGCCTTTAAAGGAGTAGTTCACTTTAAAAATATACACTGTTTTCCACATATGTTGTTAATCAGTCAAGACATTTGGAGCCAAATTCATGAAAGTGTCTCAAAGAAAGAAAATTTTCTTAAATGAGTGTTTTTTTTTCTTAGCTTCATTCTTAAGAAGTTGTGAAAATGTGTTATTTTTTGAAGAATGTCGTAAGAGATATATTGTTTTTCTCAGGCCCAATTGCTCTTATTGAAAGCATGTTTTATAACCTTTCAGTAGCCTCACACTTGTCCTAGGTTGTAAATTGTATATAACTTACAATATTATAAGGACATGAAAGGTTCACTTGAAAGGTTTTTGTAACATGCAGTGATAGGATAGTGATAGTGATAGTGATAGTCTGCTGAGCCACTCAGGGCCCTATAAATTAATTATTTGATTTAAGAGAGCTTTCTTGAATTCGGCCTCACATTCTTTAGTTTAGAACTGCAAGGCTAACATTGCTAACAAACATGAAAAATCAATAGTTATTATCTATCCATCCATTATCACACCCGCTTAATCCTTATCAGGGTCACGGTTAGTCCCCTACCCCCTCACTGGGCGCAGGGCAGGGCATTACACTATTCAACTAAGCCCAGGACAGGGCGCCAGTCCATCGCTGGGTGAAAACACACGGACAATTTAGAGTAGCCAATTCACCTGACCTACATGTTTTTGGACTGTAGGAGGAAACCGGAGACCCCGGAGAAAACCCACGCAGCCACGGGGAAAACATGGAAACTCCGTTCAGATGTGGACTCGAACCCAAGACCTCAATGCTGAGAGGTGAACGTGCTAACCACTAAGCCACCATGCCACCTCAATAGTTACCAAATAATAATAATAATCATCATCATCATCATCATCATCATCATCATCATCATCATCATCATCATCATCTTGATTGAGTAGGTTTACAGAAGTTTTGGTGATGTATTTTGAGAATTTGAACTATTTTAAGTGACTATTGTCTTTGTTAATCTTGCTAACATTACTAAAAGTAAAGAGACAAAATTCTAAATATATATTGACTGAGTAGAACAAAATGTGTAAATATTATTTCTAGATGAACCATCATTCCTTTTAGATCTGAATAGAGGAATCAGAAATGGGAAAAGCACTTTTTATCTTTATCTTCCATTACCATATGCACCAAGAACAGCTGAGAAATTAGAATAGAACACGTTGACATTATTCCTGTTTATGTAACTTTAACACCTTTAGCCTGTAATCATTCATATTTCTGTGGTGGAGTTCATACAGCTGATCTCATCTGTGTTTGTGTGTGACCCCGCAGATGTCGTTCCCACAAGGGTGTGGTGTCAGGATGTCCAGGCTGTTGTCAGGGCCACACTTAACCTTGGCCTTGGTGAGGTTAAAGCTTTCTATCCGTTGTTTGTTTAGAACACAGTGTTCAGAGACTGGGCAGGTTTACTATTAGATGACCTCATCACTCTGTTCTTTGTTCTGTATCTTTCTGAACAAGATTGACATCCCCTCTAAACACCTGTTATTGGAAGGAGAACAGAGCTGGTTGGAGAAAGCCTGCTAATTATTTACTTGTGACTTCCTATTTGGATGATATAAACATGCACAAGACATTGTGTGTGACCCGTGGGCCTTGTGAGATAAACATTGCAAGTTTTCATGCATTTCCTCATGCATGCTTTCATATTTTTTTGTTGTTTTTTTAGCAACATTTTACCCGATTTAGTAGATTTTATCATAGTCAACAAAAACAAAGAACATTTTCAATTTAATGGGTGACACCAAATGCAGGTGTCATTGTAATTCTAGAAAAAATAGATTCATGTAACCCTTTCACATTCTTCTCAACCATTTGGTAGAGCTCATTTAAGTCACTATATCTTGTTGAAGAAGTTGTTAAGCTTTTGATTGTGCCATCTCTACCAATCGGTAGAGGTATGTTAGGCTAAGGAACATCCACTAGATGTCCCTAGAAATGCAACACTTTTAATGCTACTGATTTTACCATAAAGTGGCATCTCATTGTATATTTAAAGTGTGCATAAAAAACTGCCAAAAAATAATGTTAAAGGGTTATGCATTTAAAACTGTTGCATTAAATAATATAAAAAATAAATAAAAATATACAGTAGACTGTAACATATGCTACAATGTCAGTAATTTTTTTACTTATATATTTATGAATGAACAAATGAATGACCACACCAGCCACTACTAGGAGCAATCAATATCCATCCATCCATTATCAAATCTGCTTAATTCTGATCAGGATTGCAGTTAGTCCCCTATCTCCTCACTGGGCACAGGGCAAGGCATTACAGACTATCCCAGCCAATCCCAGGACAGGGCATCAATCAATATCCATTTTGATTATTAGATGAATAGTACAACATGACAAAAATACTACAAGACGACAATGCAAGTTAAGATTAAATTCACTCATTTATGTCTGTCTACTCTGAAATATTATTAAGTGTCATCAAGTTGATTCCAACTCCTGGTGACTATATGAATAATGTGTCTCCAGAACAGCCTGTCTGAAATATACTGAACATGAAATTTGATTAGCTTGATTAGTGGATTTCCAATGGAAAATTAGCCATTACATGTCACAATGTAATTACTTCATGTTGTGTTGAATTATATTAACATTTGCAGTTCAATCGTTATGACATGTCTGTTATACTGAGATTTTAGTTAGTAAACTTAAAAGTGATAAACAAACCAAAACATGTTTTAGATTTTACTTCAAAGTAGACACACAACTGATGTCTCAAACACATTAAGAGGCAAGAAATGCAAGTCATGAGCTCTTGACAAGACACAGCTGTTAACTGAAAGCCATTCCAGGTGACTACCTCATAAAGCTGACTGAGAAAATGCCAAGAAAGCTGCCATCTAAGCAAGAGGTGCCTACTTTGAAGAATGTAAAATATAAACATATTCTGGTTTGTTTAACACTTGTTTGTTTACTAAATAATTACAGATGTATTTATTCATAGTTTGGATGACTTTAATATTAATCTACAATGCAGAACATTTTTAAATAACAAAAAACCACTGAATGTCCAGAAGGTGTGTCCAAACTTGTGACTGATACTGTGTAACACATGTAATATATAGGCTTTAGATGCCCAAACATTGGAATTACAAAGACACAAAGTATAAACTTAATATGGAAGGAAACTGAATGAACCAACCATGGAATACTGAATTTTACTATAACTACTGACCGCTGTTAGTATGTTATGGGAGGAACATAAGATATAAACAAGAGGGAATCCAAAAAAAGGTCTTTAAACCCCAAGAGGATCAGGTCACCTTTTCTTCAACATAACAAAAAAGAAAAGGATGAATGAACTTACTTGAACTTTTCTTATCCTGTATTTTCAATGCATGTACGTGTTAAACATCCTGATATCTGCAAGTAAATATGTGCTAGTGTACATTGTGCTTTTTCCTGTCATTTCATCTGAGACAGGGAATACATTTCTAAAATCAAGCTAGAATTATGAAATATTTACCAATTCACAATATCATTTTTCTTTCTTAATGTTTGTGTTTAAATCGTGTGAATATACTAGTTCAGCTCAAAAATAATGTAATTTTTCCAAATAATTTCAGTTTAGAAAGCAAACTGTAAAAGCTGTTTTAAAAGCTGTCATTTTTGTATTATACATAATTCATTACAAACATTCCAACCTGTTTTTTAAATTGTTGATTTAAAAGATTATTCTCAGAATACAGATTTGTTACTAAAAGAATGAAATTATTATGACATTATCACAAATTTAAACTGTAATGCTTCTGCATACTTACAGCAACTTTGTATCTCAATGCTAACATTGAAGATTAGTGTCTGATAAAGTTGATGTCTCAATCACAGTTGAATTCAGATGCCATTAAAAAGACAATCTATAATAGAGGCACAAAGACTTCATACTGTTATTAACTGCAAACTGCAGATGGGCAGCAATGTTCTTTTTGGAGAGCAGCAGCTTTCTCCTTACAACCCTGCCATGCACACCACTGTTATTCAGTGTTTTCCTGATGATGCTCTTCTGAAGTCACCTTGGTTACCTTTGTGTGACTATTACATGCCTTTCTGTTAGTGTGATCTTTGTTGGTCAATCACTCCAGGGGAGAGCAGTAATGACTTTGAATGTCCTCCATTTGTACACAATCTGTCTGACTGCCGATTGGTGGAGTCCAAACTCTTTAGAGATGGTTTTGTCACATTTTCCAGTCTGATAAGCATCAACAACTCTTCTTGTGAGGTCCCCAGAAATCTCCAGAATTTGTGCCATGAAACATTTTCACAATCAAGTTGTGAAGAGCAGTTACTGTAGATCCCTGTTCTTTAAATAAAACAGGGCACCCACTCATACGCGATTGTCATTGCACTGATTGCCAACACCTGATTGAAATTTCACCTTCAAATGATCCTAATCTTAGAGGTTCACATACATTTGCTACTCAGATACATGTAAAAGTGGATCATTTTCCTAATATTTTTAGTCTTATTTGTTTGATTTAGTTATGTTTATCAACTTTTAGGACTTGGATGACAATCTGATGAAGTTTTAGGTCAAATTGAAGCAGAAATTCAAGCAATACAGTATTTTTTGTGTCACAAGCTGCTTTTTTCTACATCTTAAATCAGGTCAGGTTTGTGCTTGATTTACAGTTAAGGTTAAAGTACAGCTAGGCTGAAGTTGACGCTTTTTCTGTTTCTTTGTTTTGAAACTATATATTTTACTAACAGCCAATATAGCAAAACTATTCTGGCCCACATTTGGCCCTCATCCCCCTTTTCATTTGGCCCACTTGTCATATGCATTGATAGCACTTGGGCGGACCACTCCCGGTTGGAAGATGTGGGTCACATATGTGCCAGATTAGGGCCACATAGCCAAATGTAGATAGCACTGCCATATCTCTGTCAGAAGTGGACCACATCTGTTGTAGTACATGTGGGCCAAATGTGTATTTTCAATATAAGGCCACATTTGGCTCGCATGCAGTTTACCAGTGCCAACAGTGGGTCTCAGCCAGAATTGGCCCACATTCATATGCTATCTGGGAGATTTTTAATGTGTTGGAAATGTTTTAAATTTTACTGAAAAGTGTTCCAATTTAAAAGAGCTGACCCCACCTTTAATAAACAGAGGTGGAGAGTCTAATGTTGTTATGGAAGTGGTGTTATACTTTAAGTTTTTAAAGGATTACAGCTTTTAAAGAACAGGTGTCTAAGCAACTCTGACAGCGGATTATAACTAATACTTCACAACTTTAATTATTTTGCCATTTTAAACCAAGATGCCATGTCAGTGTTTGAAGTATGCTGTGTGTTCAGATAGCACTTTATAAAGCTCAGGCCTAGATTTATAGGGATTTCAATTCAGATTACATCAGCTGCCTCCTCTGCTTACATCAGTAGGGCTTGAGCAAGCTTAGCTGGTGCTCTGTGTATATCTGTTTTATAACTTTTTAAAGGCATGAGCGCATAGCAAAACTCACCGAAATATGACCCAGCTGCTTTACAGCTCCAGTGTGGCGTCTTTATTAGTGCACGAGTGTGTGTATGTGTGTGTACTTCATAACTACTGCTGCTTAAAATGGACCATCGATGTGCTTGCAAACCATCACCAATGTGAAGTTGAGCTGGATCGCTGTCAGACCAGAGCAGATCTAGACCTGTCTTCACCTCCAGAGCAACTTTAAAGGCTCATAACCTTAACATGGGGGTCAAAAGCATGGATTCCTTTGCATGGGAAGTTCTGCAGGTTTGCGTGAGTGAGTTTTAAAAATGCTCAGGGGGGAGGTGAGAGGGGATCGCATTGCCTTCATATAGAGTCATTTTACTGTATAGACACTGCAAATGCCATTGACCCCTTTAGAGAGACCTGTTATACCTTGCCAGGATGTTTCAGTTATTGTGTGGCAAAGAGTAAAACTTAATAGAGGACATGGTCTACCCTGTATGCATTTAATGAGAGCAATGTAACTGTTTTCTCCTTGAATTTTGTCAAAATGGAAAGTTTATTAACCATCGCATGTGAGAAGTGCTTTTTTAGATTAAATAATTACACAAAGCTCGATAAACACATACCATTAACTTTTGCCAGACATAACGTTTGCTTGCAAAAATTCTCAAGAATTTTGCAATCATGAGCTTGTATTGATTTAGGATACACTGCTGACCATTCTGATTTTTGTTGGATTCTATCTTTACTTGGGGAGTTACAAAACACATGCAATGGGACGAGCATAATTGAATACAAAGCTAAGTGGTCTGTTGGAATAAGTGATCTATTACAGTTGCAAATACAGAAAAAAAGTGATCTATTACGTTTTTATTATGGATACAGACTCCTATCTAATCACATTATTTTTGAGGAAGGCATTTACTTATTGTATTATGTTAAAATTTGAATGGATGAGGACAATTTTCTGGCAAGATAATGATGAACTGCACAGCTGTATCATGATCTAAATCCTACCTTCATTGTACATTTCTGTAGGTCGTAATGAACTGCATAGTAATTAAGTATTTTCACAATATTTTTGTTACTAAATATGTAATTCATTACAACCCCAGATCAGAAAAAGTTGGGACAGTATGGAAAACAGAGTTTTTTACATTTAATTTGATACTTATTTCATGCTTTCTCTGGTGAAGTTCATTTCATTTGTTAATATACATCCAGCCCTGCATTTCAGACTTACAAGATATTACAAAATGTTGGGATGGTAAAGCTTTTAGCACTTTGTAATATTGCCATTCCTTCACACAACACTTAAAAGATGTTTTGGCACCAAAGATACCAATTGATGAAGTTTTTCCAGGGCTTCTTTGTCCCATTCTTCCTGCAAACACTTTTTAAGATGCAACAGTGTTCAACAGTGTCAAAATTCTCACCACATTCTATACTGAGGACAGAGCAGCACTGCAGGGAGGCCAGTAAATTACCCACACACTCTTCTTCCACAGCTAGTGGTAACTGCCTTTGTGTGCAGCATGTGGTTTGGCATTGTCTTGTTGAAAAATATATCAGCGTCCCTGGAAAAAAAGTATTGAATACAGACAATGTTCTCTCAAATCTGTTTGAATGTTTCAGAAGTGTAAATTACTTTTGCCCATGGCACTCACACAACACCATACCAAGAGAGATCCTGGCATTTGAACAATCTGGATGGTCCTTTTTGTTTTTGGTCCATCTCAGATGCCTGAGAGCCTGAAGTTAATGATGCTTATAGAAATGGTTAACATAAGTCAGGTTTTGAGTGGCATTTGCGAATGTAAGTCTGTGTTGTAGTGCTTGACAAAGGTTTGCAAAGTAATCTCTTGCCCACGTGGTTATATCAGCTATTGACAAATGATGGTTATTGATGTAGTGCAATATGATGGATCAGAGATTATGGATGTTCGGGCAGCTAAGGCCAGCGTTCTTGCCATTTACACACCGAAATTCCTCCAGATTCCTTGAATCGTTTAACAATATTTTGCACCGTAAAGAGAGAAATATGTAAATCAATTCCAGTTTCTCTTTGAGGAACACTGTTTTTAATTATTTCAATAATTTTCTCACATCTGTTGACAAGCTGGTTATCCTCTGCCCATCTTTGCTCCTCAAAGATTTTCATGAATGTCCCCATCCCAGCATTTTTTGGATTGTGCTGCAGGCTTGAAATACAGGAACGGAAGAATAAACAAATTGTCTTCAATTAAATAAGTCAATAAGTACACTGCATTTTCCATACTATCCCAACTTTTGGGGTTGTAGTATGGTAACTACATTTTCATAGTAATTCCCCAACACTTTGGAGTGTTCCATTGAGTTGGCACCAAAGTTTTTCTATCTAATCTTGTGTTGATGGAGAGCATTGTAGGTGAGGGGGAGGTCAGATTGCAGATATTTTTCATGTGTCCTAAGTTATCAGCTCTCTCTTTCACTCCTCTACTCTTCCAGACCCAAGAGAAGGCCTCAACTTCTTCAGCCAGTGACGTCTGTTCAGTGTTTAATACAGCTCCTTTACTCCACCAGGAAGAGTTGTCAAAACAACAGCTCTGACCAACACAAACAGACCATCTCCATGACGTAGTTTCAGCATTAGGCCTGGACACTGTTTGTCATACTGTGTAGCTTTAAAAGAATAGTTAAGAGATAAAGTGATGGTAAAATATTTTAGGCTAGATGGAAAGTTCTGCATTGAGTACAGTAGGATGTGCCTTAGATCTATAATAGTAAGATTAGTGTTTGATAATCTTGGTATCTCAATCGCCACTGTACTCAGATGCCATTAAAAGAACAATCTGCTTTAATAAGAATGTGAAGCTGCTTCTGCCTTTTTCTTGACTTTTCTATGTTTATATACATAATTGCTTAAAGATTAAAATGCTTTTATGTTGATTTGGAAATAGCATGATGTTAAAAAAAAAAAAAAAGACAAGCAATAATAAATATATATAATAATAATAAATGCACATATTGGCTCATATTCATCAAGTATCTTAGAATAAGAACAGCTGTCACCAGAGTCAGAGACATTAGCTTATCTGTTGCTGATGTTCATCTTGTAGTCCTTCATCGGGTCACTGATTGATGCCCACAGGACAATTTTGGCTTAACAGTTTTGACACTGAGGTGCTGACAATTGAAGAACGGGTGAGAGGAGGTTAATAAAGTATACAGACAAACAGATGGACTACAGTCTGTAATTGTAGAACTATAAAGTGCACCTATATGGTCAGTGAAGCTGATAAAATAGACAGTGACTGTAGAAGAAAGGAGGTGGTTTTAATTATATGGCCGATTTGTATATATTTAGTTAGCTTTGCCTGGTGGTTCAGGACCAAGTCTTTTGACCGGAAGGATGCCAATTCGATTAGGTTATGATTGAAGTGCCCTTGATCAAGGCATATAACTCCCAAT
>BRDA01085273.1:0-10809 GCA_036984385.1 Crenuchus spilurus
AACACACTAGGCTGTGAGAACATGTGTCCAAAGTGGTGCGCAGCCTTTTCCACGGCACCTGGGCAACAGTTGGGGGTTAGGTGCCTTGCTCAAGGGCACTTCAGTCACGAGTTGACCAGGGAGGCAGGTCGTCTGATGTTTGTACATTATGTTAATTGTGTTTGAAATGAGGGAACAAACTTTGTACCACAGCTAGCTAATTAGTTCATTTCCATCTGGAGTCACTGGACACACTCTCTCTCTCTCTCTCTCTCTCTCTCTCTCTCTCTCTCTCTCTCTCTCTCTCTCTCTCTCTCTCTCTCTCTCTCTTTCTCTTTCTCTTTTATTTTATATATATATATATATATCATTCAAACCAAAAATAGATGATATACAAATGCAGGAAATTCAGTACCATTGGTACTCTCCTGAACAAGCATGGTGTGCATGGCAGAATAGCATGAAGAAAGCCACTACATGCCAAAAAGACAAGTGTTGTCCATCTGAAGTTCCCTGAAAACCATATGGTTAAGCCAGACACCTATTGGAAGCCTATTAATCCAAAATAAAACATTTTTCATTTAAATGAGAAGCGATATACAAATCCCATTCATTTCAATATAAGAACCCCATCCATACTCTGAAGCAGGGACATGGCAGAATCAAGGTGGCTTCTTTGCTACCTCAGGACCAGAATGACTGTATTTTACCAGCAGTGTCTACTGGAGAACGTCAGGGTATTTGTGCTCTCAAACAAGAGCCACTAGTCTGCCACTTGGTCTGTACCGTTCCTGTTATTGGGGTGGAAGCATGATGGGTACATCTTCACTACCTTTAGTTTAGCTTACATAATTGTGCTAGATTCTGTTGAGATCAATTTCAAATTGCAGTGACTCCAACACACTGTCCTGACTCCAGACTTAAATGTACAAATATAGTAATGATTATGTATCAAAATACAGGTTCTTGCTTAAAGCTTTCTGGATGCAGTGCTTGTTGTAAATGTCTGTGAGAGATGGAAGAGAGGCCCATATGATCTTCTCAGTCGTCCTCACTACATGCTGGAGAGTCTTGCAGTCAGATGCAGCGCAATTCCCAAACCAGACAGTAACACAGCTGCTCAGGATGCTCTCTGTGGTTCCTCTATAAAAGGTGGTGATGATGGGAGGTGGCAGGTGAATGTCAGTCTCCTTAGAAATTAGAGACACTGTTAGGCTTTCTTACTTATGGAGTAAGTCCACAAACTCCACAAACTAGCGCTTAGCTGTATGTTGCTTTATTTCAATCTTCCTAAAAGAGTCTAAATTCAGTTGACTCAAAGATGAGGCTTTGAGTCTGACATCCTTCAACTCACGTCACATCTCATAAAAGAAACCACAAACAGGTGCAGCCTAAATACACTTACACTGAATTTGTAAGATGCTTAATGCTAATAGATGTCTAAGCACTTTACACCTGCAGTATTTCAAAGCATGGTAATACTATAATACAAGACATAGTAATGTTAAAATAGTATAACTGTAGTAGTATTATAAATATATTATTAGATTTCTATAGTGTTGTATAACATTTCTATAATAACTAATTATTTTAACACCCCACCATATTTACATTATAATAATCCATAGCATCTGTATAGTATTCCTGTAGTAGATTTTTTTCTTAAGAGGTATAGAAATATGCTCATATCACCGTAATAAGAAGAACAGGCCGGGAGATGGGCGTGTGACATGAGTATGTGTGGGGTGAATGTACACAGCCAAACTCTCAAACTTTGTGTTTATTTCAGTGAGAGTTCTCCAGCCAGACTGTGAACGGGGCGGGGCCGAGGCGCGCGCCAGGACCAATCGGAGCGCAGCGTCGCTGGATGTGTGTAACCTGTAGGCCAATCAGCAGCATTGGAGGTTGTTTTGAACGGACGAGTCCACTAACCAATCAGGCCGGTCTCGGATGGAGCTGGTGAGGCTGCGCCTGGTTTATAAGAGCAGAGAGAAGGCAGGACAGAACAGAGACTTCAGGCAACTCAACAACACAGGTACGAGCCGATGGCCACGATTTATGAACGTAAACGGACACACAGATTCAGGGTTTACGCATTTTCAAACGGGATGTGTATTTTAGAGTCTATACAAATTTTACATGCTTGCTATAATCTTATATTTTGATAAAAGTACGTTTAAGAGAGTGAAAATGTCTTCGAAGATGTTATTTAGCCAGTAATTTTAATTCCCTGCAAATATTTTCGTTGCAGTAATATGCCAAAATTTGTGGATTTGTATAAATAGGATAAAATTATTGTTTCCAGTGTGCGCGATCGTGTAGAAGTCCGATTCTGCACTGTAATGTAAACGCATGTTTATATGCTTCCCCTACACGAGAGTAACAAAAGTTATTTCTATATGTTTTTATCCGGATCCCCCCCGTATACACTGAATATGGCTGGCTATGTCCTGGCTGCGATTCACTCTGCCCTTCCAGCGCGAACCGATTTCGATGCAATTTCTGAGTGGTTAAATGTTTTGGGACTGAAATGTTTCGTTTTCAGCTCAATTTCATACTCTCTAACTAACCATATAAAATAAAAGACACTATAGCGGGCACAAATATGATTTTACGTTTTTTCATCTTCGCTCTCAAATGATCACGCTTGCCCTGTATTAAAATGGCTGGCGATTTAAACCACTGACAAGAAGCTATTCCTACGCGCAGAAGCGAGTCGCGATTTTCAGAGTGAAATGATGAGTTCGTGAGCGAAAAATGTCCATTTTTTTCGTTTTCTTCTCGAAACGACTATCTCTACTTCTCTGTGTTAAAAAGAGAGCGATACATTGTGTATTAGTATCTTTTTGAACTTGACAGGCTTGACACTGAGTCTCGCATTGGAAATGGCTGGCGCACAGTCTTTGTTAGAAGCGGCAATGCACCAAGCGACAGCTAGGGCTCCAACTTTAAAAACAGCTAAATACGCTTAAAATGCGAACTGACAGCGCGCAAACGACGCGGGGATCAAAAATACAGCATTCATTTTAGTCAATAAGGTTGTTTTTCCCACATTTAGCTCTCGAGGTTTGCTGAAATCGTCCTTGAGATGTAAGGGGGTGTGCGTGGCTTTGTTAGTCAGCCCCAGCCTTCCTGCTCCCCCTACAGAAGCCATTTTAATGAATGGGGAGTGAAAACAGCAAGCTGCTCTGTCTGAGCCAGCAGCTACGAATACTGCTATATATCAGTACTGCGAGCCAAAGATGTCTCATGGAGTTTTAAACGGAGAAACTAAGCGACGCTGCGAGAAAATACAAACAAGAGGTCAAAGACTGATGAAAATAAAGATGATTCTTTGTCATGAGGACGCATTTCACAAAATGGAAGATGAATAATTCGTGTTGATGACCTTTCTTTTGCTCTGTTGGCTGAAGCTCCCTAAAGCATCGCTTCATTCAGCTGCAGCTGCTTTAGTGCGCTGAGACACAGGCGGCCAGTCATACAACTCAAAGTTTGGGCAGCAAAGAAAAAATATATATAACAGCACAAAGAAAATTAGTTTTGGGGCGGTGGCGTCCAAAGAACATGGCGGGGGTGCAAAATATACCCAAATTTTAATAGGTTTTATCTTCAAGGCACTTGAAGTCTGGAGTCCTGGAGCTTAAGTCAGTATTACACAAACTTTAAGCCAAACGTCTAAAATGACATTTAGAAAACAATGCATGATTAAAAAATAGTAAAATTATAAGAAAAATATATTTTTTTATTTATAAATGTATATTTAATTTTTTCCCATAGCACCAAAATAGTGAATCAATATATGATAATATAACACTATATAAAAGGCACAACAATAGACGGATATTAATGAACAATGCATAACATTGAACCACAATCAGTCTCATTAATAATCAGTTCACATCCCCCACACAGTAAGGGAGGGTCTGCTAGTCCAGCCTTCTGCAAAATGACAAGCATCACCTCAACACAGAATTTTAATAAGCCCTCCTTTCTTATTTCACTTCGGCATTTCTCAGGTTTACACACAAAAGAAAATGATGCTTTTGACTTTTCTCGTTAGTGAAGGGAGTCATGGTGTATATTAATTGTCTTTCTGTTTCCAGATTGACATTCTTAATCAGCGAAGACTCTGAGAAGACACCCCTTTTCTGACCAGAATGGCTAAAGGGGACCCCAGGAAGCCCAAGGGCAAGATGTCGGCTTACGCGTACTTTGTCCAGACGTGCCGCGAGGAGCACAAGCTGAAGAGTCCCGAGATTCCTGTCAACTTTGCTGAATTCTCCAAAAAGTGCTCAGTGCGATGGAAGGTCAGTGCAGAGTTCATGAACTTTGGGCCTCACTTTTAAAAAATAGCTTCTTCAAGGGTTCTTTAGTTTTAAAAATGGTTCTATACGGAATCATAAGCAGTCAAAGAACCCTTCTAGGGTTTTTTTCCCATGGTGAAAGGGTTCTTCAGACTGTTTAGGAATGTTTTTTGCAGAACCTTTTTGTTTTAAATGTTCTATATAGCCCCCTACTGGGTTCCGTTGTAGTTACTAGTTAATCATAGAGAACCATTTTCAGAAAGGTTCTATATAGAAACATCTATAGTACATTCCTCATCACTCTGAAGAACCATTTCATCATGTAAATAAACCGTTGGGTTCTTTGAGTGTTCATGGTTCTATATAGAACCATTTTCTTTGCTAAGTAACAGTAAAAGAACCATCTCTTTTAAGAGTGCAGTATCTTCTTAAATGTTCTTAATTTTATAATTTAAGTCCTATAATGTTGCTCAACTGGAGAGTTGCAGAAACTTATTAAGCAGATGTTTTTGCACAGATGTAAGTGTGCTGTTGAACGGGAGTTCAACTGAACAATAAACCTCAAATAAGGAAACGGAGGAGAATGTCACACTCAGTATGAATCAGCGATTGAGGCCCATTGTCGGTACAGTTGTGTTACATGAGAGACTGGGGCTCATTGGACAATGCCTCTAATCAAATTCCTGTCTACATCCACATGGTCAGCCAAATGGCAGTTCAGAGTCCACTGCCCCTTCATGAGTTGGCCATCCGTTTGGGAGGTGAAGTCAGAGAGCTGCAGACCTAGAGCTGGCAGAAACTTCATCACAATAAAGAAGAGTCTCCTGACTATCCTTCTGGTGCTGGGAAACAAGAGTTACATCACATTGGGCCTTTGAGACGATACATTTCTTTGACTATTGCTCTTCTTTGTGTAGGCTATGTCCGGAAAAGAGAAAACCAGATTTGAGGACATGGCCAAGCAGGACAAAGTGAGATATGATCAGGAGATGATGCACTACACTGGGAAAAGAGGAAAGAAGAAGGATCCCAATGCTCCCAAGAGACCCCCGTGAGTAAGACTCTGTTATTAACACCAGCCCAAGTTCCTGACACTTCATATTGCAGTTTAGTAGTATAATAGTAACACAGTAGTCACTACATCATCTAATAGTTAATGAACAATGAACCTAAGACTATTATCTTAATAAGTCTACAAGTTAAAGGATTAAAAGCAGCATTATCTTCTAACAAATAGGATTAAACCTTGTATTATCTGTTGAAATTCCAATAGCTCTGGGTTCTTCATCTTCTGCTCGGAGCATCGTCCCAAAATCAAGGCCCAGTATCCTCACATGGGTATTGGCGAGGTGGCCAAGAAACTTGGGGAGATGTGGAACAATCTTACAGATGCCCACAAACAGCCTTATGTGATGAAATCCAACAAATTAAAGGACAAGTATCAGCAGGTAATGCACATATACCCTCTGTTATAATCCTAATTATAGCACCAATCAGTGAATTTAACGCGTGCAAATCAAAATATTCGGAATGCTTTGTGGCATGACGTCATACTATATCTGAAAAGTTCTGGACTGCACTCAACCACATTTGACTGTTTTCTCCACTGTGATACACCCACTTGATCTCAGGTGTGCTAAGTCACATAAAAGTGAGCATGACGGACAGTTCAGGACCTGTTTTGGGAAAAACTAGTGTATGATCTTATAAATGAACATTCAGTACACTTCAGACACAGTATGATAAAATACAAATACTTATTACATGATAAGAGGTACCAACAGTGTTCTCTTGTACTGAAGAACTAAATACAGTGGAACTTCGCTTTTCATATATATGTTATCATTATTGTATATCGCAATATTTTCTGATAAGAAATAATTTAATCTGTTCCAGACACTCAGAAATATAAACAAAAATGCATTTTATATAGAATAACTATAATTTTACATACAGGACACAATGAGAAATAAATACAAAAGAATAATGAAATGGACAAATCAACATTTAACATCACTCTTACAGGTTTACGGTCCGTTTTAGAGCATGCCGATGTACATCCGTTCTCTGGGTTCTCGGTCGCTATTTGTTTTCACATCCATTTTCAGGTGATAGCTGTGCGCCCTCACTTTAGTGATGTGTTTTAGTTTGTTTTGAGCTTGATCAACGAGAAACAAAACCAGAGAAACAACGAGAATCAAAGCCAGAATGAATGCGTGGGTGGATGCTTTGTTTTCACAAAATTCGCTGCAAGTCATGTTGACATGCAGACAACAACCAGGCCAGTTTAGAGCAACACCAAATATGTTTATCAAAGTGATACTCCAGTGTTTATCTAACATGTTCTCTGTAGCATATGATTTTCAGACAATAATTCTCCTGTATTTAGAAAACTCAAATGCACTATAGCCAGCATACAACTCCTGAATCAAGTGCACATTGTCCTTTTATTGTGTTTTCTGAGTCAACATATTTTTTGTTTAATTCACAATTTAATTGTTTAATGCACAATTCACTGTTTAATTAGTTGCATGAAAATGCATTAAATTGTTGTCATTAATGGGATGCTGCAGATGCAGTGGTTGGAGATTAGTGTGAAGACTGGTATTCCTTAAACAGAAACATCATTCAGTTTAACCAAAACTAATTCTTTCTTTTACAGGAAAATGCTGACATCAGCATTTTCACTGTAAACCGTCTCTGGTGCACCTGTAGTATATCATCAGTTATCACAGAAAACAATTTTAACTAGCAGTGTAAAAGTCAATGACTTAGTAACAGGCTCATAATGCATTCAAACACATGAATAATGCATTATTAACAGAGTTCTTGTAGTGTTTACTGTATTATCCTAGTTTGGCTCTATAAATGACATGCAGATACAGTTTTCATGCTGCTGCTGTGACTTACTTTTAACGGCGTCAGCCTGACAGCACTGCATCTCCCTTCTTAACTCAATGCATCATGAGTGCACATACATTCAGAATGCATTCCAAGTTAATACGCACTTAATATTGATGTATTTAATCAGAGTAATGATTATGATTGATGTGGGATTCAATCCATTTTTGTGTTATTAATGGAAAAGAATAAAGGAATCAATTTATTGTAAACCCTGTATTCACATGACAAACCTAATATTATTGAATTATGGAAATCAATATATTCTAATATGGAATTCTGCTTCATATACTTATGCACTGCTTTTACATCAAAATAATTCTCACACAATTGTGATAACCATTAGCTACACAAAGTAATGCAATGAATTTTACACAGATATCAGGTTAGTTAGATCTTCTGACTTCTGAAACATACTATTGCATCTGTAACGTACAATATTGTGAAAAATTTGTGACTTCAAACAGAGAAGCTGTCAGATTTTATATTCATTACACAAGTGACATATTTTAATCTTTTTTTGCTTCAGTTTTGATGCTGTTTCAATAGTAATTTACTGCAAATGAAATATTCTGATAATTTGATGTGGATTTCTGAATGTTTTGAGCTATAAGCCAGTGAGGAAAAGGCTTGAAATGTCACTTGTAATGAATATAAAATATAAAAAAATAATATGCCAGTTTAACTTTTTGAATTTTGCAACAATAAACAATGATATACAATAACAATAAATAATAATAAACAATAAACGTTTCAGCAATAGACTGCATGCTACAGTTGCTGGAGTTTTCCTTTAATAGAAACAGTATCAGCGTTAACCAAAATTCTTCCTTTTGCAGGAAATCGCTGATTACAAGTCAAAGGGCAAAGTTAGTGGTATGGGTATGAGCATGGGTGTGAATATGGGCACAGGTATGGGCATGGGCATGATGGGAATGGCCCCAAAACCCATGATGAAGAGCAGCATGGATGATGAAGACGACGAGGAAGAGGATGACGAAGAAGAGGATGACGAGGAAGAGGATGATGAGGAGGATGATGAATAGACTCCGTTTTTTTGTAATGTCTAAGCTAGAATTATTATTATTATTATTGCTATTATTGTTATTTTTTTTTTTTCTTGTCTGGATGAAGTGCAGTAGGAATACACTGTTGGTTTTCGGTACATCACTTATTATTTTTGATGATCATGGAGGGATTTGTGATGTTGGAGAGGACGGGACGGTTACTGTGAGTGAGAACTTAACAGGAGCAGCTTCCTACCTCCAGGTTAGCACCTGTGTGTGTGTGTTTGTGTGTGTGTGTGTGTGTGTGTGTGTGTGTGTGGGTGTGGGTATGAGTATGAGTGTGTGTGTATCATCATGACAGCCCAGTGTCTTCCTGACTACCTTTTGCTTCCATTAATTGCCTATATCAAATCATTTATACGAGTGGTAGCACTGCCATATATAAACACATTATGATTTTTTTAATGGGTTGTCTAAAATTGTATGTAACTCAGTATATTATTATCTAGAGTTTGATTTTTGCTACTCTGCTCAGTGTTGTGTGTATTAAGGTGTCTTTGGAGCCTCCACGCTGCACCTGTTTTAGGGCAAGTGATGCGGATTTCACTCCCTGTTAGAAGTTCCCTTCAGTGCTGTGATCTAGAACCGGCTTTTCCTTTTTCCTCCCTGAAAAAAAAATGCTTTGACACTAAAAAGTGTCAAGTGGTTGCACGCAAATAAGATGGGTTACATCAACGCAATTGCTGCATTTAAATTTGCTAGTTATGGCAAGAATTGAGTTGATGTAACATGTTTTCATGGCGTGCAACCACTCCACACATTTTAATCCTGGACATTCAAAGCACCAGTTTTGTTTTCAGCACAGACTTCAACTGAATCATTAGCAGAAACTGTGAAACAGTTCTCAGATCAGTACAAAAGGATGACTTCTGCCAGCACATTGCTGCTGTGGTGCAGGCTGGGAAATATTTGGTACGTAGTTTGTGTAGTTTAATGCGCTGCATAAACAGTAACTCATCCCCCAAACCCTCTTGGGCTATGAGCACAGGAGATGGCGACAGCTATGTGGAAGATTTACTTTAGCATGTTTTAAGCTAAGTGCATTTTTAATATTGACTGTTGTGTGAGCCTCATGTTCTGCGGAAGGTGAGGGAAAGTGCAACTGTTGACCATGAATCTGTACTTATCTGTATCTAAGGTTTTCTTTTTTATATGTTTAGGATGCTACATTTGAAATTAAACGGATTAAATTTTTATAATGGTGGATTTTTTTTCTTGCCTTTTCTTAAATATTGGGCACAAAAAACTTAATGTATTTATCTAAAATGCATCTATTAACAGTTGCCCATGTGTGATACTGGATACTGTAATGAAGTGTAATGGTAACACTTTATAATAACCTATTAACAGTACTTAAGACTACACTGAGTGGTTAAGCACTCATTAATTGAAAGAAGCAGCTCATAAATATTCATATGACTCAACATCTGAGATACCTTGAGCTAAACTCTAATGAAACGTTTAATGATGATACTCATGTTCAACTCACATTCATGTGGAATAAAGTCTTTTTTAATTAGCCAAGTCTTTTATTTATTAGCCAATAAGAAGCTTGCTTAATAACTTGTGTTAGCACTCAGTGGAGGTGGAAATAACAATTAAGGTAATGACTGAAATGACTGATAAAGTTGGCAGATTGTCTCCCTTATTGTAAAGTGTGACCAGTGTAGTTACAGTCATTACACTGGCCAGTAATACAATAACCAATAAGAATTAAAATCACTTTTATTGATGGCTGCCTTCAGAGGGAATACATCTAATATTCATTTGTGCACTGAATTGGGGGTAAAATTAGCAGTCTTTGATTATGAACAGCTTACATCAGTACTTGAAGTAATTGACATTATATTGGCATAAATCCTATTAAACGAAAGTGGGAGATATTTGTTGCATTCATAACCTTTATATGAGGCATCATTCCCAAATAAAGGAAGCGGAGACACACTAAATAACATTTCCACTTGGGTTGAAGTACAGAAATACACCCACTGGGGTGGTCTCCTTGTTCAGTAAATAATACACATCATATATAATAGCAGTGCTTTTGTACTTTTAAGATGAACAGAAATTCAATTTCTATTGGACATTTTTACCACAACTATTTTGTCCACCACCTTTAATTAGTGTCATTTTTAAGTGTGAAAATTATCACTTTACTCTGAGGGCATCAAATTAGTTTTTAAGTATGCCATAAGTTGAAGCCTAAGGCCATCTCATAACAGTATGGTGCTTAATACATAAACAAAAAAGTCCACTTGAGTTTAAGGGTCCTTATGTCAATATTCTTATCTAATGTATTTCATAAAAAACATATATCATCTTGTAAATATTGTTATAAGCTGAATTTAATACTGCGATGTTGCCATGAGTCACACATGTGTGTTACAGTGGTGTTTTAGTTTGTGAACCCTTTAGAAAAGTCTATAGTTCTGCATAAATTTGACCCAAAACTTCATCAGATTATCAAGTCCTAAAAGTACAAACCGGATTCCAAAAAAGTTGGGACACTAAACAAATTGTGAATAAAAACTGAATGCAATGATGTGGAGATGGCAAAT
>BRDA01085276.1:8548-18552 GCA_036984385.1 Crenuchus spilurus
CCTCAAGTCAATTGGGATGGCCTGCTCTAAGCTCTATGCACACATGCCATATTCCTTTCATTCCTTAATGACGTATTTAACTGAACTCCAGTGAATGTTGAGCAACATGAATTCTTGTTTTCTATCCATCCCAACTTATAGCGGTTGTCCTGTTTGCTACTTTACCCAAACAATTGTGAATAATTTTAATACTAATGAAGATATGGTGATGAAACTTGGACTAAATATAACTCAGTCTGTGTGAAACGATGATACAACATGTGCTGATAATGTCCAGCATGCAGTTCTCTTCTCCTGATCAGCCACTGATGGAGATATGCTGTATTTTTTATCTTTGTTTGTACGTCTCACTTTCTGCAGAATCCAGAATATTCACACCATGAACACTCCTCTTGTACAGTGTACTGATACATTATGCATGGATAATTCACAGTTCTCAGGGTGAAATGACCAACATTTCATGCTGTGTACACAAGGATAACTGAGGGCTTTAATATCTCAACTGATGGAGACAACTGGACGGGCACTAGTATCTACTCTGACAGCCACATATATTAGTCATTTCACAGACACAAGTATGAAGAAATACATTTTAATAAAACTCAAACTTTCACTTCATTGTTTTATAGTACTTCTTGTTTTCTATTGTTAGTCTCTCCTCCTCCATCTCCTCCAGCCTCTCCTGTTCTACCTCCTCCAGCCTCTCCTCCTGTACCTTCTTCTGCATCTCTACTATCAGTCACCTGGCAAAAATATATTGATGCATGACATATGAACAGGCTGACAATTTGCGATGCAACAGTAATAGATTTTGATGGTACGGTTATAGTCTGAGGAAAAAACTCAGCATCACAATTATTATGTGTAATTTATTCGCCCAACAATGTGGATGCATAAAATCACATTTGTAATCGGAGGTTTTATTGTATTTTTCCCCACAAACTTTCATTGGTTGTGTTTTTTAAATAGTTGCTGCCTTCCAACACATAAATAATACATGAAACTAATAAATAAAAATAATAAAATATAATTTATATTTACATATATATATATATATATATAAGTGAGCTGTATCTGTTTGTAATGTGAACAAATCTGTCCCTGAAATGGCTCGCATGTGCACACCTACATGTATACATGTGGCCTTGGTCACCACCAACAAAAAGCATCACATTTGTGCAGGGTTGCCAGGTTTGCAAAAATACAGTTGCTGGTAAAACTTCGGAGGTTTTGGAGGGTTTTTGCACTAAATAAAAGAAGAAATGGAATAAGAAAGCAAGATTTGAAGATTTATGTTTTAAAGCTCATTGACATATATGTGTCACTTTACATTTTAGGCTAGTTTCCATTTGTGTTGTGACTTTCTGTTACAAAATTAGTAGGAGGTTTTGGGAATCTGGCAACCCCGCATGTGTGAGACGACTGATTTGAGTAAAACTGCTAAAACAGAGGTGTTAGTAGCTGATGTGTGATGGTGTTTAGTTCAGGAGGTGCTGGACTGTACATGATCAGGTGAATAAATACCAGCTGGCTGCTTTTACTGTTTTTACAGCGACGTGAGTAAACAAGAGAAGCCAACGTGGCCTCACCCACTACACACATGTGTACAAGTAAAAAGACATGAAAACTGATCTGACCGTCACATTCATGCTGCGTGTCTTAAGAAAGAAAAATGTACATAAGAGACTTCTTTAGACGTGAAAGTATAAGTTACTCAAAGGAACACATTACACCCGACCCTCTGAACTCCTTCCCTCATCCATCAGAAACTCAGACTCACTCCCCTCCTTCAAAAACAAACTCAAAAGCCACCTTTTCAAACTGGCCTTCAACACAACTGACATGAATTCTTTTATTATTTAACTTTATGATAAACTTTTATTTAACTTTATGATTTATTTAGTACAAAAACCCTCCAAAACCAGCAACTGTATTTATGCAAACCTGGCAACCCTGCACAAATGTGATGCGTTTTGTTGGTGGTGACCAAGGCCACATGTATAAATGTAGGTGTGCACATGCGAGCCATTTCAGGTACAGATTTGTTCACATTACAGATACAGCTCACTTACATTTGTGAATGTGAACCGTCAAAATAGTTCAATCTGATCTGAATAAAAAATCAGATTTGAGCAATGTGAACATAGCCAAAGTTACTAACAACCCATTGCTAGTCCTATATATGAGTTAATCTCATGACCCAGCCTTATTTATATATCCAAGCAATACTGGGTCACTTTAACCAAGCTTATGTTCTCTTATACAGTGACCCAAACCTGGGTTTTGGAAATACCCAAAAATACCCAATAAAGTTTGACTGTTTTAATACCAGCATTTTTAGTGCTAAAGTCACCAAAAGAGTCTAGACATTTAAGTCAAAATAAAACCCAAAACATATCTCAATGCACATTCAGATTCCAAGTGTAGTTAAGGTTTCACAGACAAAGGTGTCAAAAGTATTGACATTCATGACTCAGGTAGAAGTACAGATACTAGGGTTTAAAAATACTTTTATAGAAGCTGAAGTATCAACTTAAGCTTTTTACTCAAGTAAAAGTACAAAAGTACTGGTTTCTAAACTACTTAAAGTATAAAAGTAAAAGTGATGTAAGGTAAACAAATGCCACAACTTAGGCTGTGCCACAGGGGCATATAGTGCACTACCCCACCTCCCACCCCCAAAATACAGTTTTTCTAAAAGCCGTAATGACTATAATGTTATATTAAAATGATAATGTTTAATTTTTTTGGGATGTACTGGCTTCCTGTTTCAGCTGCATATATGACCCTTAAAAATAAAAACATTTTAGTCATTTCAAATATATTAGTGATCATATATGTGTAGTACTGAGCTTACTGGAGAGTGACGAGACACGTGACGTGCAGGTGTGATGGATGGCTTACCAATAGGGTATCAGAATGGTATATGTTTATACTTATCATCCAACCAATCACATTCACTCTTTCTGGATGGAGCAGTTTATCTGGATGTTTTTTAAATGATGACAAACCAAAATGAAATATGTAGAAATAACGAGGCTGTTTTTAAAATGTAAGGAGTAGAAAGTACCGATAATTACATGAAAATGTAAGTAGAAGTAAAAAGTCGTCTGAAAATAATGACTCAGTAAAGTACAGATAACCTGCATTTCTACTTAAGTGTCGTAATTCACAGTGTTCACAGACCACATCAGGATTTAGAGCACATGTTTTGCTGATGTATTTTGAGAGAATTGACTAGGCTGTTTAAGTTGCTACACAGTAAATATGCCAGTGTTAAATCAACACTCTTAGAGTTAAATTAACACTGAGAGTGTTAAATGTTACACTCGTGGTGTTAATTTAACTCTAATAGTGTTGATTTAACACTGGCATATTTACTGTGTACTGAGTTCTGTTTGTTGGTGACATTAGACTAGTAGCTCCAGTTCTAAACTAAATAAGCAAAAATTTGAATTCAATCATGCCTTTGCAGAAGACAGGAAGAAAGTGTATGATTTTTGAGTAAATAACTCATTTAAGGGCAATTAGGATTCATTTGATTCTTTTCTGTTTATTTATTATATTCCATCTTTGCAAATACAGGAAACTGATGACTGCAGCTAGATTCCACCACACCACTGATCACATCAGGCCAGCTCTGAGGCAAAGCTCCAGTTCTGGTCTCTGGCCGTCTGTGTGTGAAAGTGTGAAAGGGGCACGAGCCCAGCTTCAACCTGGCCCGCTGCATCCTAGTCATGCTTTCCTGCTCTCTCCACAACCACAACACATCTGTTCTGTCTCCAGAAAGGGGAAATCAAACTCGCGCCTTTTCCAAAACAAATAACTTCAGAGGCAGAGCGGGACAGGGAGTTTGGAGTGTGTGAAGCAGTGTCTCCGTAACTACACTCGCCGCTCCGCTGCTTCCATCTCTCCCAGCAGCTCAGCCGTCTGCCCCGCCGTGCCTGCCTGCTAATTAAACATCCACGCCATCAGGCAGCCAGCTGCCGGGCCTCCCTCGAGGATGCCAATTAAGTCAGCAAAACATTTAGACTACAAAACTGTACAAGGGGAGTCGTCGTACTACAGCAATCATTTGCACAAGTCCCTGGAGGCCCCCGTAACTGACCTCCCCAGTGGCCCCCCCATCTGCGAGGTACTCTGGGAAATACCACCTATACGCACACCACGCTCTCCCAAGGCCCAGCCTTATGATCAGGAGTATATTAACATTAGATCAAAGTAATAATTATGTAATGGCAGGACTTGACACAACCAGTCAGAGGCTCATGAATTATTCATCACTGTTGCAAAGAGTGTATAAATAATTAATGGACAATGTAAACTGCTACTGGTTCAATTAGCGGTGGATGTTCAACACCTGTACTTAAGTTTGACAAATGGCAGAAGAAAACACTAAGCCTGGAGCACACCGGTGGGGTGATTCACTAACAGGAAAATACTTCAGCTGTGAACTTATAATTGCATCTAGTCTTCCCTGTTGTTCTCAGACATTTCTCATCTTTGTGTTAAAACTCTATTTTATTTCAAAATTCGTTTTTTCTGGAAGGAATAGAAGGAATCTACTTAATTTAGACTTGTATTGACCGTATGAACAGACTGCCTCCAGAATATCATATCTTCTGTTTGAGGCTTCAAGCTTCTTAATGACTTTCATGATCCCTCTGGTAGTATCCGTACGTGTTGACGATGATGATTGTTACACTTATATAGCGCTTTCTCAAACCCAAGGACGCTTTACAATCAACACACTCAATCACACACACTGGCGAGAAGCGGCAGCCAGTCGCGCACAACGTACTCTCAACCAGAAGTGACCGTCCACCTGGAGGACTGCAATGAGCATTAGGGGGATCATCCAGGACAGAGTGCCAACCATATCTGGGCAAACATACATACACACATTCATACACACACACCAGGGTAATTTTTAGAGCGTCCAATTCACCTGATCTCCATGTTTTTGGACTGTGGGAGGAAACCGGAGTCCCTGGAGGAAACCCACACAGACACAGGGAGGACATGGAAACTCCGCTCAGATGGGGACTCGAACCCAAGACCTCAGCTCTGAGAGGCGAACGTGCTAACCACTAAGCCACCGTGCCGCCCAAGGCAATTATTGTCATTTTCAAAGAACTGGTTGTTCTCATTTTGCATCCCAGACAAGATCGATTGATTGATCAAGGATCCATTTGCTTGCATTCTTTGTTTTCAGAATTCAAAGGCATCAATGTTTTTAACTCCCAAATTCACAAGAACAACAGAGGAATCTGATTTTTGTTTGTACAGATCAACGCATGCTACCAATCATAAAACTTCAGTGGTTGTTTGGGGACCTTTATTTTAAAGATTATTCGGGTTTACGTACCAATCTGCAGGTGAATGAATCCATGAGAAGTGATGACATACCACGTAAACAGCAGTTTGATTCTCATAGTCTGAACCTTAAACCCTAAAACCTGATTAAAACATGCCGTCCGGCTGATATTACCAGACAATTTTACATGGGAATGAACATGTAAATGTCCATTTTGCAGCTTTTTGTTTTGCATTTGTAGTACAGTAGTCTTGCAGTTGTGATGCTAGATGTTTGGCACAAAAACAAAACACAAACAGCAAGAGACAAACTTTCTTGTAGGAAAGGAGACCATATCACACATGAAACACTTTGTCAGAAACAGATATCATTATAATTAATTAGCAGAAGAAGGTACATGCACATGTTTTTTTTTTTTTTAAAGTAAGAAGCTCATATGTGGATAAACTTTGGATAAAATTAAAAAACAAACCAATCAGACATGAATAAAGTACACATTCCAGACCTTAATTAAAAGGTATTTGCATACATTTCAGTTTACACAGTCCCTTTTTTCTTAGCACCATAATGTTTGGGACATAGAAATGAGAAGTATGTTAAAGCAGTCATGTTTAGTACTTTTTTGCATATCGCTTGCATGCGGTGACTGCTTGAAGCAATTCAAAGACATCACCAGGTGCTGAGTCTCTGGTGATGCCTTCCCAAGCCTCTTATACAGCCATCTTCAGCTCTTGCTTGTTTTGGGACATTTTTCCCTTAAGTTTATTTCTTCAGCACATGGAACACATGCTCAGATGGATTTAAATGAGGTGACTGGCTTGGCCATTCAGTAACTTTCCTTTTGTTTTATGTTGAAAAACACCTGTGTTGCCTTAGCAGTATATCTAGGATCATTATCTTGCTGTCGGATTAGGTGCCACCCAATGAGTTTGGAGGCATGTACTGGAACCCAAGCAGATAAGATGTTCATACACACCTCGGAATGCCTTCAGCAGTTACATCATCAGTGAAGATACATGGGCAAGTACCTTTAACAGCCATACATGCATAAGCCATGACACTCCCACCACCATGCTTCACAGATGAGGTGGTATGCTTTGTGTCATGAGCAGTTAGTTTTCTACACTTTGTTCTTGCCATCACTCCATTATTTTCTGTTTTTATTGCCAAGGAATGGTTGCAGTGTTGCCTCTGACTTCTGTTCATGAAGTCTTCTGTGAATAGAAGTCTCTGTCAAATACGTTTGAATTTGAACATGGTGAAACCAAAATGTTAGAGGGCTCTGGAAAGGGGAGTTTTACACACCTCATGTAAATGTGGTCTGGACCAGATCTTTAGATGAAGCCGTTACATAGTGTATGAATGCAAATATAGTAAATAAAACAAAAACAACAGCATAAATGGCCTCCAAAATGTAGAATCTTTATATCTCCATCAATATTTCTTAATTATCACACCTAATGTTCTCCAATCGTGTGCAGACCTCCTCAGTCTCAGCCATGGGGCTGAAAGACCGAGTGACAGTGTGAGTAGCTAATTAAGACAGGATGTGTAAACGATCATCTCATCTCCATCCCAGACCCCCCTGCTCCTGCTCTGGGCTCCTCTATCAGTGCTGATTAGCTGTGATTCATTTGGAAGTTAAACGAAGTTACTGCGTGTAATCAGTGTCTCTTTTGAAAGATTGTCCATTATGTCAATACTAACTCTGTTTGGATTCCTTTAAGACAACATTGCCTCCAAGAGAGTTAGACAAGATGTCAGTGACAGAATGAAATGAGAGAGAGAAAAAGAAGGAGTTGGAGAGAGAGAGAGAGAGAGAGAGAGAGAGAGCAGTTGGTATATATCACTGGATGGGATGTGACATAGCAATTAATCCTATAGTGTAATGAAAGTAGGTGGTTTATGAAGTAAATTTTTATCTGTTCTGTATTTTTAAATGTACATTTTTAGGGTAAATATTTGGTCATATTTTAAAAGGAAAAAAGTTGATGTAAACATATCAGATTTCTCCTGAATTTTATTAATTAAGGTACTTTAAGGGTCGGAAAACTGTCCATATGTATGTTCTCTATGTAATGTGTAATATGTATTCTGTAATGAATAACGACTGCTTAGGTGTCCTGTGATAGGAAATTAATGGATGAGGCAGAGGCAAATATCTCCACAACCATTTATTTACTAGGTGCCACACATTCGGTATTTTGTGTATTTATATGAACAAAAAACATGGTTATTCCAGTTGTTATTGGTACTCTATCTAGAGTATTGATATAGAATCGTTTTCACTCTTTTTCCTGGATCTAAATCATTGTTGTCTCATTAAACAGAATTAATTAAAATAATATCTCTCATTTCCATGGTATAAGTATTGCCTGTGAGACCTTAATTTCAACTTCAAATCAGAAAAAGTTAGGATAACATGGAAAATACAAACACAAAAATGCAGTGTTTCTTACATTTACTTTAACTTTTATTTCACTGCAGGCAGTTTAAACCCAATATATTTTTGTCTGTTCAACTTCATTATGTTTAAATATACACCCATTCCATGCTTGGCAACATGCTCCAAGAAAGTTGGGATGGGGCAAGTTAGGATCATAACTAACAAAATAATGTGATTTCAAGCAATTGATGTCAGTTGGCAATTGTAATGATTTGGTACTAAAGTAGTGTCCAATGAAGGCTTGTTAATGAGTAAAGATGGGCAATGGATCACCAGTGTGTCAATAACTGCATAAAAAAATATTTAAATGTTCAAAAACCATGATCCTCAAAAAAAGATTTGAAGGGATTTGTATATTTGTCCCTCTACAGTGTATAATATCATTAAACAATTAAAGGAATCTGGAGGAATTTCACAGGTCTCTGGTCCCTAAAGAACCATCATCCATCAATAGCTGAAATAAACACATAGGCAATGTGTTTCTTTGGAAACATTTATCAAGCACTAAAATACAAAGTTACAATACAAAATGCCACTTTTGAAAGATGTGCAGGCAGAATGTATCACTTAGAAACTTAATCACTTGGTATCCTCTGTGCCAAAACTTTTAAAGTTTAATGCTGAGAGAAACAGGAATTGACGTGTATTAACAAATGACATGAAGTTGACCAGAAAAAAATACATGAATTATCTTGACATCTTATTGTCTGCAATGAAATAAGCATCATTGTAAGTAGAAAAGCCATTGTGACAAAGGCTGCTTTTAAAAATTGTTTTCCATATGGTTATTTTTTTCTGATTTTGGTTCTAAGATCTGAATGTTGTTTGAGCAAGTTGACAGTTGGGGTTTTTTTTGTTGTTGTTGTTGTTTTTTTTTTTTTTTTTTTTTTTTTTTTTTTTTTTTGTTGTTTTGGTTTTTTTTTTAGGTTAATAATAAATTCCAGTGTTTGCTAGCAATGCTAGCATTGCAGTTCTACTTCTAAACCAAAGAAGCAGTCCTAGGATTCCAAATACGTTTTGGTTGATCAACTACATCTGAAGTCTGTGTGAAAATATTTAAATATGATTTCTACTTTAACAATTAATTACATTTCAAATAAATGCTCTACAAAATATCTTAATAATCCTTCTTACACTCTTCTTCTCCCATGTTGACACTGTATCTGATGACATTGAGCGCGGAGTGACACCTTGGAGATGATGGCTGCTTTAGTAACACCATGAACATCATCATGTTATTCTTTCTAGAATGATCACTTCCAGCCACTGTAATTGGGCAAGTCTGTAACAGAGGAGTGTGGAAAGGTCAGCTAATTTAATGAACTATGCGTAGGTCAGAGGAAATAAAAGAAGACTCATTCTGAAGCGAGGCAGTGAACGAGAAGCCACTCAGCATGACGGTATGTCCATATTCAATACTCCACATCATTACACTGTCTATACTCCTCATATTGTCATTATCATATCCAACTCTTGTATCTTTTTGTTTGTTTATTTGCATTATTTGTACACGCCAGCTCAAGTCAAATGATTTATTGTCATTTCAGTAATGTACAAGTACACAATAAAATTACACAATTTATTTTAATTTTTCACAACCAGCAGCACAACAGAAGTGCAAACAATACAATATAATACAATACATATATGACAAATACAACACAGTGCAATAAATGCAAAAGGTATGAGACAATATGATAGAATACTAAGAACAGAACCAAAGAAGGCAGGACAGTCAGTAAAGCACTAAGAACTATAGTATTGAAACATTAGTGAAAAAGGAATACAACACAGTCAAGTATAATACAGCAGACTTTTAAAGAATGCAAAAAATGTAAAGAGTGGCTCAGTGGACTAAAATGCTGACACTATGATCAGAGGAGAGCAAGTTTGAATCCTAGTCATGCTGCTTGCCATTGACAGCTGTGGCCTGAGAGAGGAATACAATATGGTCAAGTATATTGGCTGTGCTCTCTCTGGGTGGGCGCTCCCTCCTCATCACTTCTACCATGCAGTGTCTGCTGGCTCAGGCTTCTGTCAGCCGATACATCAGACCTGGGAATCCTGCACTTTTTTCCAAGCGTGTTGGCTGCACAGCGACGATGTATAGTTGGAAAAGAGGTGGTGGCTGACTTGGAAGAGGCTTGTGTGAATCTGCACCCTCCTGAAGACTCCTAGTGGATGGAGGGGTTGATTGGCTACCACTACATTGGGGGGGGGGGGGGGAATTGGGGTTTTGTT
>BRDA01085283.1:0-19251 GCA_036984385.1 Crenuchus spilurus
CTACCAGGGGCATAATGCCCCAGACAACATAGCCCCTAGGTTCATTCAAGCACGCAAACCCCTCCACCGCTGTAAGGTGGCAGTTCAAGGAGGGGCAATTGTAAGTCACTTTGGATAAAAGTGTCTGCTAAATGCCTCAAATGTAAATGTGTGGAATAAATAGTTTTCAACATTATTTATTGAATATATCACCTTTATTATCAGCTTCCCATAAAAATAAAGTCTTCACCAACCTCTAATTTTCAAATTAATTTTTAAAATGCGATCTTCGGAACAGCTGTGTTCATTTCAAATCACATATGATCTACTACAAACACATCAAAGGCTTGTATTTTGTAACACATACATCTTCCACAGCTGATGTTGACTAAAAAATGATTAAAATACAAGTCTCTCTGTTATGTCAGATGAATGCTAAAAACATATCAGAAATGTGCCTGGCGTGAATGACCCTTCTTTATGATACAGAGAACAAGTATTTGAGTATTTTGAGAAACTAAAAATATGAATGTTAATTCAAGCAAGGACTAAACTAGGAGAAGGCAACGTACATTTACACTGATATCCTGTACCAAAGTATTAATGCTATAAAATGTTTACATGAATTTGCCAGCAGTTTACTGTAAAATTACAGGAAATGTTTAAGTGAAAAATAGGAGAAGCTATTTTATCCACTGCTCAAATAGGAGGAGCTCTTCATCCTTTGTGTTTTGCAAATTCAGTGCTTAGAACATCTCTTTTTAAAAGAAGCAATGCCAGCTGCTGCCTTAAACAATTACTTTATTTATAGATTTCTTCTATAACCTCCATGTAAATATTCATAAGATTCGTAAGCGTCTTGTCACTCAGAAAACCAAAACCCTGGGAAAAAAATAAACTAACAATTATGTTGTGCTGCATGCTGTTGATCTTGTCCTTAAGTTTTCAATTACTATCTTGAAAACCATGAATACATTTTCTAAGCATGAGATTGTCCACCTGTGGGTGTGGTCTGATGAAGCTTCAATCACACAACCTATTATTTACTATAAGAAGCGGTCCTGTGCTATTAGGCACATGTTCGGGACTCAGTCACAGTCTCAAACTTTAAGACTAGGCTCAAAACATATCTGTTTAGTTCAGCTTTTGGTAATTAATACTTTACATTATAGAAAGGTTGTAGGTCCAGGGGTGCACTGGCGTAGGGATTTATAGTGAACTGAGATGCTGGGGCTGTCATACCGCTGCTCACGCGTTCACTCAGGTTTGTTGACGGTGAGCAGAGGGATGCCAGTGTCTCGGGGAGCACCCATGCCTGTTTACCTTCTGGCTCTCTCCTTTTAGGTAGGCTGTTTTAGATAGTTCTGCTGGAGTCAATAGCCACACTCTGATATGTCTCATAATCCTTGTGCTCTATAAATCCAAACAGAACTAATTCAATTTTTTGTCTCTTGTGAGTGATTGCCCACCGGTCCGGTCCAACGTTGATGGAAGGCTGACTACTATTCTCTCCATGATGCTTCCCTGGATAAGATGCCCACCAACGACCAGCTACTGTGGCCTGCTCCAGATACCCTACTCTACTGCCTACATTGGATTTCAAATGGACTTTCTTGCCGTTATCATTGCACCCACTATCATCATCATTCCTGTCCCACTACTGTCACCATATCAGCTCACCTGAACTTTACAACAAGATCATATGATTATGATTCATCACACACTTAGAATTAGCAGACCAGAGGAGGATGGGTCCCCCATGTGAGTCTGGTTCCTCCCAAGGTTTCTTCCTCCAGCTCTGAGGGAGTTTTTCCTTGCCACTGTCGCCATTGGCTTGCTCACCGGGGATTAGGGATTAATGATTTTATGTCTGTTATTGCAAACCCTGTAAAGCTGCTTTGTGACATCAGTTGTAAAAAGCGCTTTATAAATAAAATTTGATTGATTGATTGATTGATATTACCACATGATAGAAACCTTCATTATTGACCTTATCACTTCTATTCTGACACACATACACCAATTTTGAAACTTTTCAAAGTGTGTAGCTACAGTGCTATTTAAAGGTTTGTGAACCCTTTAAAATGTTCTATATGTTGGCATATATTTCTTCTAAAAGTTAATCATATTGTAACATAAGTCCTTAAAGTACACAAAAAGAACCTAATCAAACAAATGAGACAAAGATATTAAATATTAGATAATAGTCTGCGCTTCACAATATGTTTGTGGAAGTGTATCATGGAATGAATAAATTAAATTTATGAGGACATTTTTTTGGGCTTTTTGGTTTAAATGAGAAGGGCTATGTTTGAAGAAAAGAAAAACAGCCCATAATAAAAATCTCATCCTATCTGTGAAACATGGTGGTGGTAGTATTATGGTTTAGGCGTGTTTTGCTGCATTTGCACCAGGGCATCTTGCCAACATTGATGGAACAATGAATTATGAATAATACCAGCACATTCTAAAGGAAAATGTCAGGACATCTGTCTATGTGCTGAATATCAAGAGAATGTAAGTCAGGCAGCAAGACAAAAACCCTAAGCACACAACTCATTCTACCAAAGAAAAGTTAAAGAATAATAAAGTTGATGTTTTCAAATGAACAAATCCTGATTTTAATCCATTAGAACTGTCATGGAAGCACCCAAAGCAAACAGTTCATGGATTCCTCCAACCTGATATTCAGGACTGAACAACAGACACAGGAAATGTTAAGTTATTGCAATTATGTAGTTATTGCTTTACAAGGGGGTCACACCAGATAGTTAAAGCAAAGGTTCACATACCTTTGCCATTTACCTACATGTAATAATGGATCATTCTCCTCAATAAATACATTTCCATGTCTAAAAATTTTATCACATTCATTTGATTTGGTTCTCTTTATGTACTTTTATGACTTGATTTTGTGACAATCAAATTTAGGTCAAATTTATGCAGAAATATAGAAAATTCTAAATTGTTCATAAATGTTTTATCACCACTGTATATGTAATAAGAAAGTACTCTTGCAGCAAGTAAATATAATTAATAATCTGAATCCTAAATAATTATAGTCTCAGTAACAAAAACAGCTGCTTCTCTCATTCAAGATATGGAAAGCAATCCCCTGATTTCCATACAAAATCTGGAATATTTGTCCTGACAGTGCATGAACACAAGCAGAAACATACAACACAGAGCCTACATGCTGTGTAGAATGAATAAAAATCCAGAAAAGACATAGAGGAGAAAATGCAAAGACATTTCACACTGTGAGAGGCTGGATCAATGGACAGTAAATATAAAAAAAAAAAAAGAAAACCAAAAAAAAAAACATCACCACATCTAACGCTAGTATGTAGAATGTTTCTGTCTATTAATCTGGTAACATGGGGAAAAGTGGAGAAAAAAGAAAAAATCTAAATAAATCCCTACATGTAGATTTCTCTAAAAAGAGAAGGTTTAAAGTTCCTTGCTTTTCTCCGTGGCTGTGTTTGCCAGTGAATCCACGAGTTGCCTGATCCCCCTTATTCTCTGCAGGCCTGATGTTTGAATTATGGGCTTTAAATGACAGCTCTGCCTGGCAGTCTTGCTGTGCGTCCTGGTGCTCCCATGGATTCAAAGGGCCGGTGAGTGAGCAGCCAGCGGCTGTCAGGGGGAGACGGGGGTGTGTGTGGTGGAGAGATAGCCTGCTTCGGACGTGCCCTCTGTGGCCCCCTCTGACAGGCTTATTAACAGCAGCTCGCCAAGGGAACACGCCCTATCATCAGAGGAGATCTGGGGAGGGGGCCAATAGGAAAGGAAAAATACCCTTATCACCAGGACACCAGGGATTAAAGCCTGGTTCCCTCTGATAAATTAATTATTCCCTCTTATCTGTCATTCTCCAAAGCTGTCAAACAAACCCACCTAAAGCCAGTGCAGCAGAAGAAGCTCAGGCAGAGAAGATTACCTGGCAAAAGCACATTTGTATATTGTATATGCAGAGCTATAAAAGCAGATTTTACTTGAGGCCTTGTGTTGTGTTACATTTTACAATAACTGTTTTCTAAACATAACAGGAATTTTGAGTAAAGAGTTTAAAGTTACTCAAAACCTGCTAAAAAGACATCTTCATTCCAATTTTGAGAACTGGATTTAATTTTGAAATTGGAAAAATATTCCTCAATTGTTTCCTAAATTCTTGACTATAGCCTACCATGCAAAATCAAAACAACATCTGTTACCCTGCAGCGTAATAGTTCTGAGACAGGCAGAATGTCTTATGGCATTTCATACAGGTTTTGATCTGTTTAAGTTCTTAGTTCTTGACTAAGTGTTATACATTCACAATCACAAAGGAGACTGTGAAAACCATACCTGCACCAGTATTTTGCACTGTGACAACATGCGATCAGAGGGTAGGCCCACATCTCTGAAAAACATCAAATGTAAAAAATGCCATTGTAAGGCTGAAGCTGAAGAATTTGTGAAACTATATATATGTTACACATAAATACTTGCAAACACAATGCCTAACTGTGCATGAAAGTATCTATGCTTAGAGGAAAATGCAAACCTGTCCTGGAATTACTGGTATTTTTTTAATTGATTACCCTTAAAATATGATCTGATATTTTATATGAAAGGCATTGTCTTATAAACAAACACAATCTAACTAAACAAAAATGCACAAACAGTTCATTTCATTCGGAGTGCAGGGACCACCCCCTGAGGACCTGATGCAGGTGGTGGGAGAAAGGAGGATGTTCAAGTTAAGATCCATGTTGGAGAATGTCTCTCACCCCATGCATAAGTCTCTGTCAGCACTGGGCAGCTGATTCAGTGACCGGCTGCTCCACCCAAAGAATGTAAAGAAAAGTTATCGTATGTCCTTCCTTCCTGCTGTGGTTAGACTTTACAACCAACACTTTTATAACCTCACTAATAATCTCACTTGTTTTTTTTTCATATCAGATTTTTTTATTAATGATATAATACAGGTACAGACACTGCTCAGCACATCTTTACATACACACATACAAACCGGATTCCAAAAAAGTTGGGACACTAAACAAATTGTGAATAAAAACTGAATGCAATGATGTGGAGGTGCCAACATCTAATATTTTATTCAGAATAGAACACAAATCACAGATCAAAAGTTTAAACTGAGAGAATGTATCATTTTAAGGGAAAAATATGTTGTTTCAAAATTTCATGGCGTCAACAAATCCCAAAAAAGTTGGGACAAGGCCATTTTTACAACACTTCTTCCAACACTCAACAGATGTCTGGGGACAGAGGAGACCAGTTTCTCAAGTTTAGAAATAGGAATGCTCTCCCATTCATGTCTAATACAGGCCTCTAACTGTTCAATCATTTTGGGCCATTTTTGTCACATGTTCTCTATAGGTGAAAGATCTGGACTGCAGGCTGGCCATTTCAGTACCCGGATCCTTCTCCTACGTAGCCATGATGTTGTGATTGCTGCAGAATGTGGTCTGGCATTATCTTGTTGAAAAATGCAGGGTCTTCCCTGAAAGATATGACATCTAGATGGGAGCATATGTTGTTCTAGAACCTGAACATAGTTCTCTGCATTAATGGTGCCTTTCTAGACATGCAAGCTGCCCATGCCACAACCACTCATGCAACCCCATACCATCAGTGATGCAGGCTTCTGAACGGAACGTTGATAATAACTTGGGTTATCCTTGTCCTCTCTAGTCCAGATGACATGGCGTCCCAGTGTTCCATAAAGAACTTCAAATCGTGACTCATCTGACCACATAATAGTCTTCCATTTTGCCACACTCCATTTTAAAAGACCCCTGGCACAGTGCAAATGTCTGAGCTTGTGGAGCTTGCTTAGAAATGGCTTCCTCTTTGCACTGTAGAGTTTCAACTGGCAACGGCGGATGGCACGGTGGATTGTGTTCATTGACAATGCTTTCTAGAAGTTTTCCTGAGCCAATTCTGTTATTTCCTTGACAGTGGCATTCCTGTTTGAGGTGCAGTGACATTTAAGGGCCCGGAGATCACGTGCATCCAGTAGAGTTTTACGGCCTTGACCCTTACGCACAGCGATTGTTCCAGATTCTCTCAATCTTTTGATGATGTTATGCATGGTTGATGACGATAACTTAAAAGTCTTTGCTATTTTACGCTGGGTAGCACCATTCTGGTATTGCTGCACTATATTTCTGCACAACAATGGTGGAATTGGTGATCCTCTTACCATCTTGGCTTCAGAGAGACACTGACACTCTGAGAAGCTATTTTTATACCCAATCATGTTGTCAATTGACCTAATTAGTGTTAATTTGTCTTCCAGCTGTTCGTTATATGCTCAATTTCCTTTTTCCAGCCACTTATTGCTACTTGTCCCATCTTTTTTGGGATTTGTTGACACTGTGAAATTTTTAATCAACATATTTCTCCTTTAAAATGTTGCATTTACTCAGATTCAACTTTTGATCTGTCATCTATGCTCTATTACGAATAAAATATTGACATTTGCCATCTCCACATCATTGCATTCAGTTTTTATTCACAATTTGTTTAGTGTCTCAACTTATTTGGAATCCGGTTGTACAATATAACATAACCATATATAACCAGTATATTAACATAAGGTCAAAGTTTGCATACTCATGTCACATCTAGTGCACATGGTTCCAAAAGCTGTCCCATGTACATTTTGCATTCCTCTCACCATCAAGTCTCCCCAACATGACCTCATAAGATGCAATTTCAATCATTTTGTCAGCCCACTCTTTCAGTTCAGGGATCTTTGTACTCTTCCAATTTTGTAAAATTATCCTCACGGCCGTTATTAGTCCAACTTTTAGCAAGTTAAAGTTGTTTTTTGTTACCCCAGGGATTTCTGTTCAATCTTCAAGAAGGCAGAAGCGAGGATGAAAAGGTAGTATAAGTACTTCAAGAATACTGCCCCAGAATGGGTAGGTTACTGAACATTCTCATATCATGTGAAAAAATTTCCGACATAAATCATTGTCAACAATACCAATTCTGAAAAGTCTTGATGGAGTCCAATAATACCTATGCAATATTTTGTACTGAATAAATTTTCCTTTAACCTCTCTAATGCCTCTGCCTACACTAGATAGAATTCCCTCCCATGTATCTTCATCAATGTTGCAGCTTAAGTCCTGCTGCCAAATTATTTTAAGATTCTCGTATTTGTTGTATTTGTATGTTTAGCTGATTAAATGTTTAAATGTATAAAACCTATTTGATCACTATTTATTATACTGGGCAAAATTTTCTCTAAGCAAGAAGCTATTATTTGGGATGTCCCGATCACGTTTTTTCTGTTCCCGATCCGATCCGAGTCATTAATTTTTTAGTGTCTCCTGATACCGAGTCTCAAACCGATACTTTTATTTTCTAGATAAGAACTAGATAATACTCTTCACACAGTGCACACATTACATTATAGTTAACAAAAATTAATCCAATGTTTATATTTAACAACTGCAGTGCTTTAGGGGAAAAAACTGCCAGCTTCCAAACTATTGTTGTGTTTCCAAAAGCTCTAAAAGATGCAGAAAACCTGTATTTTCTACCACACCGATCGGCTGGTCATCCAAAACAATGAATTCAGTGACCCTCTCTGTGATCTTCTTGGCCATAGCGCTGTCTCAAGAGAACTTTTCTTTTAAAACTTTCTGATAGTGTAGATTGCTTAGGTACAGCCTTTAACTGAACGAACTCACTGTATTCTGTTAAATGTTTATTTTTTTAGGTGCCGTATTAAATTTGTAGTATTAAAAATAATAGGCAGGGCAGTACTCATCCACACTGAAGGGGGACGTACGTGAGCCAATGGGTGCTTGTTGCTGCTGTGCTTTTACAGAGGCGAGTGAGAGTCAAGTGCACGGAGAATACAGAGCAAATGCCGGTTTCTCTCACTGCTGTAATTGTAATGTTTTTTCTTATCTTTACATACCTTTAATACATACCTTACATGTGTGTGTGTGTGTGTGTGTGTGAAGAATGCTGATGAGATATGAAATAACTAGTAGCCAATTGAATAAGCTCCCTTTTGGGTTTATGTATTTGTAAATCCGACTCTAAAGGAGTCAGTGTCTCACCAACCATGAACCGCACGTCACTATTAAATGCAGATCTGCTACTACCACCCCGTGAAACACTCATATTGCAGACATTACACCTCGCTGTTGGACTCGTATCGCTTTCTAATTTGAAGTAATTCCACACAGCAGACATTATAATCACGTTCTGATACAAGCTCTGCTCTCGCTTTACGACTCCTTTGTTTACGACAAAGATCGGGCTTAGGTTTGTGTTCAGAAAAGCCGATACCGATCAGTTAAAAAATGCAGTGATCGGACCAATTCCGATCTTAGAGATCGGATTGGGACATCCCTAGCTAATATCTTGGTTAATATTTTAGGGTCAACATTGATGAGGCTTATGGATCTAAAATTGGAAGGATCTGTCATATCTGTCACATTTTTTTGGAATCAATGAGATCAATGTCTCATTGAAGGTTGTGGGTAAAGACCCAGACTCAAATGATTATAAATAAATGTCTGTTAATATAGGAGATATTATATCTATATATTTTTTTTTTTATAGTATTCAATTGGGAAGCCGTCTAGGCCTGGTGATTTTCCTACTTTTATTGAGCCTATAGCAGCTCGAACCTCTTCCTCAGTGACTGGGGAATCCAAGGAGTTGGCCATCTGTGATGTCAGTTTTGGCAGCTCTGTATGACCAAAGAACTGTTTTACCTCCTCATGATTAGAATTAGATGATGATGTATATAGTTGTGTATAAAACTGTTGGAAAAAAGAATTTATTTATTTCGATGCTGAGACCAATTTGTCCCCATTCTTTATAACAGGAATGATGTTACCTGTATTCTGTTGCTTTAATTGCTGGGTAAGGATTTTGCCAGCCTTTTCTCCTCCTTCATAGAAACTACTTTTCAATTTAAAAAGTGCATACTCTGCCTTTTTATTATATATATATCATGCAATTCAAATTTACGTTTACAAATATCTTGATACAAATTGCCTGAGTAATGTCTTGCCAAATCTTTTTCTAACACTACAGTTTCAGTTTCCAATTTGTTTAACTTAATCATATTCTCCTTTTTTCTTTTAGGTGTTTGAGCAATTATTATCCCTCTGATATAGGCCTTAGATGCTTCACATACAGAGGCTTTTTGTTCTGTGGTTCCTACATTAATTTCAAAGAAGGAAGGTAGCTCACAGGCCAATAAATCACTGAATACTTCATCCTGTAATAGTGTGGTATTCATTCACCATCTCCCTCTTTTCCCCGCTTCTGAGTTTAAGTTCACATCAAGTTCGACTGCTGCATGATGTGACAAAACAATGGCATCAATTTTACAATTAACTACCTGTTCAGACAGAGAGTTTGATATTAAAAAGAAGTCTATCCATGAATAGGTCTTATGACAGTGAGAAAAAAAAAGTATATTTTCTATTATGGGGGTTTGTTAATCGCAATATATCTACTAACTTAATGTGCTCTATTAGGGCATGAATTGCTGCCCCATCTCTGGGCCTTGCAGAACCCATAAACTTACTTTTATCAATAGTGGCATCAATTACTCGGTTCAAATCACTTGCTAATATGATTTGTCCCTCTCTGTCCCCCAAAATCTTGATATTATTGATAAAACCTAGATTGTCCTTATTTGGTAGTGTTGTAGTCAAGACTGCACTGTTCGAGTTCAAGACCTTCCCGAGACCACAGATGACTGAGACCGAGACAAGACCAAAACTTTGTGGAGTCGAGTCCAAGACCAAGACCGAGTCATTTAGGGGTCAAGACCGTGACAAGACCAAGAACACAGCACAGTGGCTTAGTGGTTAGCACGTTCGCCTCTCAGCGCTGAGGGCTTGGGTTTGAGTCTGATTCTAAGTGGAGTTTCCATGTTCTCCCCGTGTCTGCGTGGGTTTCCTCTCACAGTCCAAAAACATGGAGATCAGGTGGATTGGATACTGTAAAAAAATTATCCTGGTGTGTATGAATGTATGTATGTATGTATGCCCAGATATGGTTGGCACTCTGTCCTGGGTGATCCCCCTAGTGCTCCATGCAGTCCTCCAGGTCACTTCCGGTTGAGAGTACGCTGTGCGCGACTGGCTGCCGCTTCTCGCCGGAGTGTGTGTATATGAAATGTGTTGATTGTAAAGCGTCCTTGGGTGTCTAGAAAGGTGCTATATAAGTATAATGTGTATGTATGTAAGACCAAGACCAATGGACACCGAGACCGGGTCGAGACCAAAATAACAAATAAGAGGCCTTACAGATAAACTAACATCAACACTGTGCCCAGACCAGTACTAAACAAACAATAAGCCAGGACTAAATAGCCAATATACTAAAATTAATCAACAACAACGAAAATTCCAATAAATATAAAATTTATTACACATTTTTAGAACAGTGCATTATTAACACAGAAATTTTAAAAAGCTGTCTAACAGGACATTAACTGCACAGGTAACAAGAAAATCAAAAAGTTACCACCACAAAAGTTAAATTTAAGCACTTTTCAAGCACTTTCAAGACATTGCCAGGTCTTTTCAAGCACCATACAATTAGAAACAAATCCACATAGTCATTACATATTCAAGTATTTTTCTACCATAGCTTCAACAACACACACACAAAAAAACAATTCAGTGTGCAAACTCCAGGACTATGTTTGGAGAGGAACTCGTTGTGAATATTAAATCCAAACTTTATGACAAATGAAGTGGCAGACATGTCAGCACAGAAGACGACCTAGCCTGTACTGGCAGCCGGTCTTGTGTCAAGATCGGTATAGCCAATAGTGTTGCTTGTGTGTGTGTGTGTGTGTGTGTGTGGGGGGGTGATTAAAAATACTCTTAAGTGACTTCATTAGTGATTAGACCATGTTTTTAGTAATCAATGCAGAAATCTAGGTCATTCCAAAAGGATCACATTTTATTTTAGCTAAATTATATGTGAATTTTGAGTCAACTGATTTTTATCTCATCTCAAAGAAAAGGGGAACAAATGATTATTGTCTTTGATTGACTGATCAACAGCCTACATATAAAGTTAGGTTGGAAAACTACAGTACTATTCCAGAAGACAAAGGAAATACATCTGAACTTTATTCTCAAAATATAAATAAATAAATAAATAAATATGAAAATGCCCTGCTGTTGAACAGCTCTAAATGGGAATTTTCAGCACAATAAGCCTGAAAAGATCTCAGAGTAAACAACATCAGGAGGTAAAAATAAACACCCATGGCTTCAGTCCACTGGAGGCTCAATCACAAAGAGCTTTTCAAACCTCCCAACAGTCTCTGGGGCACAACCAGTGTGTGTTAAAGAGAGATGCCATGCTTCACTCTCTGGTGAACAATAGCACTGCAGACGCAGCCAAGATAGCCTTCTGTTTAATTCATACAAATGGCAAATTGAATTATTAAACAGATCCTTTCATTTGAACAATTAATTGTTCTCTATTGACTAGCAGTAGGAAGATTTTTTTTTTCGTTGCTAGAATTTATGCAGGAAATTAAACCTCACAGATCCCGGAGCATAATTGCAGAGCATTTTACAATATAAGACTTATTTTCTGTCATTATGTTGCTTTTTGCATAAAAGAACACAGCTTTTATGGGCTTATCTTAATTATCCATTTTATGAAAATATTCTTTTCAACCACCATCAGCAATAATCCACTGGGTTTTAATCAAAGAAGCATCATTAAAATGGATGTGGAAGTGAGAAGTTTATTTTTGTATGTCATACAATGAATATGCTTGCAAAGGGGCTACACAATATATAATTGTTTGATCAATATCATGTTAGCTTTTACAATACTGAATATGTACAAATGAGATGTTTAATAAGTTATGTGTTCCAGATGAAATTCTGCGGGTGTGCTCAATTAACTTCATCCATCAAAAATTTATTTTGGACAAAATAATGTAGCCTTATCTCAAGCCTTACCTCATGACATCAGTATGTGCATAATGCAACATACAGTACAAGTTAATGGCCCATAAAAATGTATTAATGTGACAAACATAATGCACCATTAATGCATTTTCATGGTTTTGATTGTGCACTGTGTGCTCATTAACAGTGCAGTTTAGATCAGTGAGAGCTTAAGATTGTTATGTTTAAACAGAAAAACAATACAAGTCCAGTTGGGTGGGACTTCCTATCTAATTCTTATTCATGTTTCTTGGTTTAAATAATAGTTTTGCCTAAGACTTCTTAAAAATTAAAAGACATGATAAAAATTACATTACATATTCAGAAGTAAATTTCACTGAAATGTTTTGTGCCCAACTGTGATACTATACTGCTTTTCAATTCATAAAGTGTCCAAATGATGAATTTATTAATGATTATTAAACAACATTAAATACTCAACATAATGTGATGAATCATGATTAAATATTTTAATTATTTCACAACAATAAGTATTACATATTATACACATGTAACCCTGTTGTAGTTCATTGTGATTTAATTCATAATACTGTTGAATAAATAAGTTAAAATTAATTGCCAGCAATGATGTTCTAAAATTGCTGAATGAGAGAATTGAATGTTGGGTAATATTAAGATTTTCTTGACATGCCTGTTAAAATGTTAGATATTTGTTGAGCAAATATGTGTTAAAATATTTCTTTATACATGTAAAAACCCAAGAAAAGAGTTATGCAGATGTTTGAAAAGGTTATTATTATTATTATTTCTGCATGTGTGTATGAGCCAATCACGCGCAGGGTGAAGAGGTCAGAGGGAGCGTGCGCGTGAGGGGAGAGAAAAAAAAAAGAGAAGAGGGGAGAGAGTTCGGTAAGATTCTGCCATTGTTTGAGTTAAAGTGTTCAAGCAGGACACTTTGAGAGACTTAAACTACGTGGACTTTGTCAGTTGAGTGGACTACTCGACGCAGGACAACGTTTTAGCTGTATTGGCTGCTGATACAGTGGTTAGTGTGAGCTCTGCTACGAGGCTAGCGGTTAGCTGACTCGAGAAGTGAAGCCTACACGATGCTGTGAACTGGATGATTAAGACGGAGAGCTTCAACATAACTGGACAAGTTTGATGAGGAGATCTTTTTTGAAGTCGTCAGCTGGGTGAATCTTCTCTCCATCACCTTCATTGTGGTTCTCTTCTCTCGCGCCTGTTCTCTCGGACTGAGCACGTGTGCAGCACAGCCACTAAAGTACCCTATTTTATTTATTCGGCCATTGTGGTGAAGCAGCCATTTGTTTTAGGCTACCCCGCACCCAAGCAACGTTTAGGCCTTCAACACGTGACTGTGTATTTGCTGTGCTTTAATTTTATTGAGTTTGCCGGCTATAGGTTGTGTAATTTGGGCCCTTAGCTAAATTTCATGGTCACACTGTTGTTTTTATGTTGAAGCAATGCTTTGAGTATTGTGATGGTTACAGAGACAGTGTGATGCATTGTAAAGGGAATACTTTATTTTTTTAATTTATATTTTCTAAGTAAATATTTCATATTTTTTATAAATCTGTGTGTTGCTTGCTATTTAAACATTTAAAGTGTAAGTAAATCATTTAATGAGGTAATAATTCATCTCACCAGAGGTTTAAAAAAAAAGAGTTAATTTTTTTATTGAAAAAGTGACTTTTTTTTTTTAAATAAGATGAGTGTTGTTCAGTTTATTGAAGAAACCCCAGTTTATTTCTGTTAAATATAAGAGCTCAGGTTAGCCACCTCTCAATAATAGCCACTCAGGCCAGAGAGGCGCTACATACAGGTTATAGCTTTCTAAAATTTTGGTTGTTTGTAGACATGTAGTTAGTGCAATTTTTTTGAGCAGAATCAAATCGATATCAACATGTATTGTGAAGATATTAAGATTTATGTAAAAAAATAGGTGATTTTCATTTTTTTGAAAATAAACACAATTTTATTGTCTATAAGAGAGTTTACCATTACAAAAAGTGAAAGCCAATGTTTCCATTTTTGGAACACAAGTATGTACTTTCATATGAGCCATTGAAATCCAGTGTGCACTTTTTTTTTCAAATAATATTCCAAACCGAACAAAGGTACCACAAAAAATGTGAAAATTGCTCAACATAGAAACCGCTGAACTTGTAAAAGGGGGTACAGTAGCAACTGTTTATCTCCTTATAAACCCCTCTTTGGTCACGTTGTGTGGCGCCATGCACATCGTCCAGTGACTTCCTGGGTATTCTCAGTTGTGCCCACAACCATGGCATGGTGCACATCAGAGCTACCAGCTGCTTGCCCTGATTAACCCTTACATTATCAAGGGTGGGGGGATAGAGTACTCTGCATCTGGAAAGTGGCCGTTTCCCATGTGCCTTATCCCACCTTTTTGGCCTCTTTCCAGGTTAATAATGATTTTTTCATATAACAAAAATTATGGGTTTCCATAACCCCCATATATTAATGTGTGAGACAAATCCAGCTTTTCTTGCTTAAATGAGCCTGTTCTTGGATAATGTTTAAACCCAGTACACTCAGTCCACCCAGCCAAGTTTTCAATGAATGGATCACAATATGAACCTAGTTTACAACCTCCAAACCAATCTTTTCTCCAGTTTTAGGTTTCACATGACTAATATTTGACCCCGTGGTTCAGAAGGCAATACTTCAATGGTTAAAAGTGAGAACAGAAGCAAACTTACAACAACACACAGTCAAAACAACATACAACAATGAAAACACACAGGACACAAGAATGACAACAAATAACAAAGAACCAGGACTTGGAGGAGGGAGGATTCAATTCCACAAATACTGCGTGTACTAAGCTCAACCCAGGCATGATAAACAGTCCAACTTGGACTCTCAGTGTACACAATAAAACAGACATCCTTGCACGGGGCAGAATTTCCCAGCCTGCTCATAACAAGGGTTCACCAGTGCTCTACCTAAAATAGAGTCTTCTTATGCGCTTACAGGGTTACGTATTTAAACTAAAAGAAAACATTTACCATGAGATGCTGTGTAAGTATCAAGACAAAAGGAAAAAAAAGATTCCAGTCTCTACTTACCAACGCAGCATCCCACTTCTGACACCAGGTTGTTAAAACCATTTGTTGGTTTTGGGGTTCGACTGAAATACTGAGCTGTACACACTAGTAGAATGCAGGATTCCTCCAGTCCTCCTCGGCCTGCAGCGTGCAGGGGGAGTTCAAATGATAACAGAGACAGAGTCTGTTCTCAAAATGGTTTCCCAGTTTATTGTTCAGAGCAGCAGAGTATATATGCTTTAGAGAGACAAAGACTTACAGGTTTGGAACCGTGTAATTATATGATTGGTGAAAAAATGGAAAAGATTTATGATTGACTTAAAATGATTATAGTCACATTGTTAGGAGACCCCAAGATTAGCTGAGTGGGCCTGTGGCAGTGAGACTAAACACATAGCTTTGGAGACTTGTTAATCAGGTATTGTTGTCACTGAAGAGGTACGTACAAGGCCTCTGAAGTGTGATCTATGGCTTTGGAGTCAGCTAGTCTTGAACCTAATGTCACAAAGCATGTGTGTGGAGCCATGAATTTAGGAGCAGGACATCAGGCCTGACTGATGCGAGGTCTTCCAGCAAACCCTCTGCCAAAGAGCTGGCTCGGCACTGCCGCCGCCGTACCCGCGGCACCCAGGAAACGGAGCGGCTCATAGAGGAAATGCTGGCAGACTTCATGGAGGCCACCGACACCATGGGCATCAGGCTTTTGGACCGTGAGAAGATGGAGGACATCTGGCGGACCCAGAAGCGCCACCTCCACTGCATACAGGACCCTCCTGGAATACAGCTCTACAGGAGGGTTGGGCAGGTGACCAAGGGAGGGGTCATCTTGCCTGTGTATCGCTGTGCGCGAGGCTCCACGTCGCTGGAGTCATTCCACCTGCACCTGAACCGCTTTGTGCCTGGTAAGTGTGTGTGCACCTGTGCAGTCTGTGTGTTCTGGTTTAAAATATTTTATTATTGTTTTTTGGGACTTACTAACATGTTGATAATGTAAACCCCCCTTCTTTTTGTTTGTTTAAGGTAAAAGAGCACTTGCACTTCCAGGCATACCTGTTGGAGGGTTTGGTGCGGTGGAACGAGGACCGCGCTGCAGCCGTAGTGGAGGGGGGGCGTTCCTACCCGGGTCTGCTACAGTGGCCAGCTGCAGCACTACGCCAACTAGCTCAGCAGCAAGCTTCAGAGAGTCAAGCTCGCTGAGGACTACACGAAGCCTGGGGAGAACACGGGTAACTTGGGTGTTTTATTGTTTATGATTTTTTGGTAGGTACATTTTTTGCTTTCCTCCCTGAGCAAGCTCCGTGACACTTTTTTTTCAGGAGAGCTCATCGGGGTGGAGTACCTGTACTCCCAGACTGGCGTAGTGCTGCAAAACCTCAGCAAGGATCCAGACGCTCCGGATGGCGTCGATGACGAGGACCTCCCGGACGAGCTGGAGGATGAAGGATTTGAAGAGGTGGGCGGTGACCTGCTGGACGACAGCTCAGACTTCCTGGAGTCCTCCTTCCCGATGGGTCCTCCAGCTCCCTCGTCAGCCACGTCGGATCCTGCTGAGGCCTTCGAGTCCAGGCCACCCGAGGACAAACCCACCCCTGGCCAGGTTGCTTCACAGACGGAGAAAGAAGATGAGGACGTAAGCACACAGTGTTTGGGAACGTTTTGGACATCAGTTTTATGTGTGTGATTGTTGTTTTAATCTTATTTTTATTTTTTGCAGGACAGCCTAGGACCTGACGAACTCTCAGGCTACCAGCACGTCGTCAACCTGGCCAACAGTCTGGTGGAGCTGCGGCACCAGGCCTTTGTGACTGAGCGGACCGTAGACGGCATCGTTGCTCTTTGGGAGAAACTGGAAGATGCAGACAAGAGCGGTGTCGTCTACCCCCCTCGTCACAAAGACAGACTGATAAAGGGGCGGTTTAAAAGCAGTCACTCTAAGACCTCCATCACGGCTGGTGTGGAGAGTCTGAAGCCGTAAGTGTGTTTTCTACTGTTCACATCTCTTTTGTTGCTCGCAGCAGAGAGGCTGATTTTTCTTTTGTCTTGGTAGCTGCTTCCTCGGACAAGGCGCAGGGCCTGCTCAGTGGCCCAGCGTCTGCCGTCTTGTTGAGGCCATATGCCTGGCGCTTTGTCGCCTTCACCCGGCCGGTCAGACCATCGCTGGCGTCAGGGTGAACAGGTGGGCTGTCGTCATGAGAGACTACACCCTGATCAGGGATGTAGTCTTGGACAGCCCTGGCCTCATGGCACGGACACGGATCCAGCTGTTCGAGCTGAATCAGCTGACACTGAGCCGGTGGTGAGTTGAATCAGTCTTTAAGTCATAGATTAATTACCCTCGGTGTCCGCGGGGGGCAACATGCTCGTGACTTAATGCTGCTTCTCTTGTAGGAACAACGCCAGGAAAAAAAAGCAGGAGCAGGATGTTCTGCGCCTGAGCGTTGGCCAGCACAGTGCACCCATGGTGGCCTCGGAACTCCTCCCTCCACCCCTGGGCATGCTCCCGGAGCCTTTGGCCTATGGGCACCCTGCCCATGATTTAAAGGTACAGGCAGATGCTTTGGGACAAGCTGTAGCTCAGCGGGTCCGGGGCCATCCTCTGGCTCTGTCACCCTCCTCCATTATACACGAGGACTCTGCTGCCGCCACTGCCACTCCTGCTGCCAGTGCCACTCCTGCCACCCCAACCGTTCCAAGGACCACTGCTTGGCGGTTGAAGAAAAAGGCAGAGGCAGAGGCTGCAGCTGCAGCCGATGGGCAAATGATTAAACGGCGCAGACATGAACAGTACACCTGCAAGCACTGTGGCAAACCAAAAACGAAAGAGTTTGGCCACAGTCGCTTTAAAAGGTGTTCACTTCTGCGCCGCGGCTGCAGGTAAGACAGTAGAGCAGTGGATGGAGGAGATGAAGAAAACATGAACAATTCTTTTTATGGGTTAGCCAAATTTTTGTGGGATGGGTTAATAGGCTACTGTAACCACATTGGGTGGGAAGTATATACATATATTACATAATGGAACAAGTATATTATAAATAACATTGTTTGCAAAGACAACAAAGATATGAGTAGTGAAGTTATTTATTCTCTTCTACAAAGACAAAAAGCACTTTGATAATGTGAATGTTATTCTCTTTTACAAAGACAGAAAACACTTTGATAATGTGAATGTTGTTCTTCTACAAAGACAAAAAGCACTTTGATAATGTGAATGTTATTCTCTTTTACAAAGACAAAAAGCACTTTGATAATGTGAATGTTGTTCTCTTTTACAAAGACAGAAAACACTTTGATAATGTGAATGTTGTTCTCTTCTACAAAGACAAAAAGCACTTTGATAATGTGAATGTTGTTCTTCTACAAAGACAGAAAACACTTTGATAATGTGAATGTTGTTCTTCTACAAAGACAAAAAGCACTTTGACAGTTTTTAAGAGAAATATACGTTAATAGGCTAATCGATATGCAAATCGATTATGACATGACCTGAATGACATGAAGCACATGGCTACTCAATATGCAGGGGGGGTGGTCCTGCCAAAGCACATGGCTACTCAATATGCAGGGAAGCACATGGCGACTCAATATGCAAGGGGGGTGGTCCTGCCAAAGCACATGGCTACTCAATATGCAGGTGGTCCTGCCACTGGGAAGGGGAAGAGAGGGAGGGGGCTGGGGTTTTCTTTGCTGTTTGTGGTAACTAACCCTAGAGTTGCAGCTGGAAGGACCTGGGTGGTCCCTAGGAGTGCCGTAGGCCCCTTGTCAGGAGTCCAGGTGCCTCAGGGGCCCAGGGTGGGCCACAGAGAAGATCGTTCTGTTGCCACCAAGTTAGGATGCGTCTGATTGGTCAGTAAGGTCTGTTCCAATATGTCTTGAAGAGTGCCATTGGCCTGTTCCAATTTCTCTTGCCGTCTGACGAGCCAATCGGTGTGCGGCGTAGGCGGGGCTTTGCATCTTTTCGAGCAGATCTGTCCGCCATTGTTTTATCACTTTAGCGTTTGCGTTGGAGAAGAAAGGTTTCCCGGTAATTCCACAGGTAAGTCGTTTATTTGCTTATTGTTTTGTGTGTAAGTAAGTTTTGTCGGAGTTTGTTGTAAGGAGTTTGTTTTAAGTTATTATAATCATGTTTTTGCGAATACTTTTTTTTTTAAAGACGACGACGACGACGACGACGACATTTTTGCACTTTTTCTGATTATTCCACAGGTAAGTCGTTTATTTACTTATTGTTTTGCTCTTGTGTAAGT
>BRDA01085284.1:0-15295 GCA_036984385.1 Crenuchus spilurus
AGACTGGTCCAATTTAGCCATGAAACCTCCCACACTAAAATGACAGGTGTTTCAGTTTCATTGTCCAACCCCTGTATATATATATATATATATATGTATATGTTGAACCGTCGACCTTGATGCTTGGATCCTTAACCACCAGGCCACGGCTGTCCCCAAAAATAATGTGCTGCATTGGCTGGGAATCAAAGCAGGGTCAATTGCTAGGAAGGCAGCTATGCTCACTTCTGTACCACCAACACCTGCAGATCCACCATAGTTCTACATCTCATGATGTCTTGCACAAAATACCTTCCAGTGGAGGATAAACAGCTGTACATGAGTCACTGTAAGCAATTTGTACATAAATATAAGCACCTGCAGTTTGTTGAACACTACTGGAACTTTGACTGGAGCCGTGTTCTATAGTCAGATGAATTCAATTTAAAATTAAAATTGGAATTAAAATTTAGCTTCTTTGGCTCAAAGTATGTTTGGTGTAAACAGAATAATGACTGCAGTAAAGAGTACTTGATGTATAGTGGAGGGTGAATTTATTAGAGCCTTTTTTCTGGCTAATGCTAACACACCATCACAACATCAGTATTGCAGTAAATCACAATATGATTTCTTTGTAACCTATTTTACAATCTAGTTGTAAAACTAACAGTATATATTTTTTCTCATTTTGCAAATCATTAATTTTTTAATTGTCCAGATGACACCTACATCCCCTTTTTGCCTCACAGTTTTATGTCCTTGGAATCATTATAATTTACACTGGTCATAATGTTTTGACAGAAACTGTTCTGTGATTTCTAAACTGCGTTTCTATTGTTTTTATTGTTATGAACAACTTCTTAGTGAGTGATTTAGTGCACAGTGTAATTTTGTTGTGGTCTGTAACCCAAAGTCTTTGTTCCCTCTTGTATGTTTTTTCCATTAAGATTTATGAGTAGTCATCCAGAAAGTGGAGGGTGCTTAGAAATACTGGAGCAGAACCAAATAGTCCCACTCGTATGCTGAGCATATGCTGTATCCACACAGAGGACAGATTAATACAATGTGAAAGTTGTACTAAAGTGTCCCCGTGAAAATTGTGGCTTGAGGTTGAGTACACTGTTGACCTGCTCTTTGTCATATCTTGCGTATTCTTGCTGTGAGAAATCTTCCATCTTTCACCCTCAGATTTGTGTGTAAGACGTTTTGAGCCCAGTGTGGGTCACTTAAGGGTACAGATAGTGAGGTCAACGTTGTTTCCCAGGTACAGGCACTGCATGTGTCTTTGTTTGCCATTGCCTGTCTTATCAAAAGTGCAGCATCTGTTGAGCAGATGGAGGCTTGGATCAGGGATCTTTTGACTCTTTAATCATCCACTTTATACATCGGGAGAACTTTGGAAAATCACTGTTACTTAACACAGTCACCACTGCATCAACACATGTCTGAAAGGAGACCCATACAATGACTATGGACTGTCATGTCATGTCATGTCATACGCCGTCATCGCTTCGCGATGGTAGGCTGCACAGACGAGTCACTTCTCTCCAATGCCATCTGTCTCTGGTTGCTTGTAGCAGCCTAGCACCTGATAATCCAGTCCATGTCTTGATGTTATCCATCCAGGTTATTCTTGGTCTTCCATGTCTTTGGACTCCCTCCACAAGTCCAGTCATAACACTTCCTTCAATGCTCTCATGTGCAGGGCTCATCACATGACCAAAGTAATGTAACTTGTGGGATTTAACGTGCATCAGTAGCTCCTTTTGAGTTCTAGCCATCTCATAGACTTGCTCAGTGGTCATCATCTTCATCCATGAGATCTTCAGCAACTTCCTGATGCACTTGTTCTCAAAAGCCTGAAAATGTCTTTCTTCCTCTTTCTTCAGTGTCCAGGCTTCACATCCATATGTAGCTACTGGCCAGACCAAGGCTTTCATCAGTCTTAGTTTGGTGTTGGTGCAAATTGACTTGCTTTTCCACATCTTTGTCAATTTGACCATCACCAGCATGCCCATGGCCATTCTTGACTTCACTTCACTGGCACAGTCTGCAGCTTTTGTTACTCTGCATCCCAAATACATGAAAGAGTCTACTTGCTCCAGAAGTCTTCCTTCGACTGTGATCTTCATTATTTCTTCAGTGTTCGTCATCACGTTTGTTTTAGCTGCATTGATCTGCATGTTATATTCCTTTGCAGCCTCCTCAGTGCGACTCACCAGCTCTTCTAGTTGTTCTTTTGCTACGGACTGTTGAGCAGCTTAAATCTTGTTTACAGCAAGAATAGGCAAAATTCCACTTTGCATAACTGCAGCAATTAGCATCTTCAATTCTCAAAAAATATACAGTAATTAGATAAGGTGATGTGACCCTGACCTCTGTCAGTACTTCTATCCCAGCTTATTTAGAGTGTGTTGCAGGGATCAATTTTTACATTTCTTCGTGTCCCAACTTTTCTGTAAATGGGGTTTTAATGTTAATAGCTTTCCAAGCTCTTAGCTCAGCTTGCTTGTCACTTCTTGGTTAGACCTGCAGAGTCTCATCTGATGTTCTCTTCTGATGATAACTTGAAGGAGCTTCATGAGGTTATGATCTCATCAATCATCATGTTTATCCACTCAGTCACAATGATTTGAATATCAGCCTATGGATGACCATGATATTAATCTATTCTCTGCTATATAGTCATGTTTATATCTGAGCAAGTCATGTTCAGGTACTATCATCATGACCAGACCTAACACTAACCATACATCACTATTCAATTATATAGTATATTACAGGTGTCTCATTTTGCCAGTTTATCAAATCTTTGTTTTACTCTGTGAGTCAAGGTGAATAGACCTCATGCAGAAATTTGAGGTTGTTATTGCAGTAATATATTATGGATGAAGACGTGATAACCTTTTAGAGAGAACCTTTAAGGAGCATTTTTTTAGAGAACCTTTTTACCATTTAAGGAGGCCAACATTTTTTTCCCAGCAAGAACCACAAATTTAAGCCAAGAATTATTTAGTAACCATTATTTTTCAGAGTAGAGTATAACTGTGAAAGTGCTTTGGGAAGCTTCAGACTCATCTGTACATATTTCCAGCCCTCATAGTAGAAGTGGAACTAATGAACTGTGGTGTATTGAATTTACCACAGTATAAACCCACTGGGATAGAAGTCTACTAATGTGATTGTACTAATGATCAATATCTAGTGCCAGTTTGTCATATATTAATGTGTATTTGATATAAGTAATAACACAACATCAAAAGCAAGCTTAATCTGATGGTTATGTATGGACTTGAAATGTAGTTTTTTTCACTGCTATTTATTCCATTCCTTTCAAATTCTTGACTGCTACAACAGCTGCTCTGGCTCTCCTCTGTTTACCTAGAAATTAATCCTCTGCACCACAATGCATGGAACCCTTCCCCTCATCATTTATAATGTTTATGTTGCTGCCAGTGCAAATAAAGGAGTGAAAAGTAGTCCAAATGAGCAGCTGTGAGAACACGTTGAGTGTTTGAAATGATTAACTGAATTTTTAGAAATCCTGGAGTTCAGCTGCTTCTCATGGAAGTATGTTATATGATTGTATTGAATTGTACCACACTGTGAAAGTGATATATACATCATATTAGCACATCGTAAGTCAGGAACACAAGGTCCTGCCCCTTTTAGGTGGAAAACAGTGCTCACCATAGACTGTAATGTAAATTATTAGTACAAAACAACCAATAGACAACCATCAGAATTGAGTTTTTGGGTTGTTGTTTACAAAATATTTCAGGATATTTCAATTATATGTAGTATGGTACATAATGAAACAAAACAACGTTCATCCAGAGATGATGGTGTTAGTTAATAAATAACCTCAATAAACATGGCTAGAAAAAAGAAAAAGAATAAATTAAGTCATGGAAAACCCCAAACTTTAGAGCAATAGTCTGTACCTTTGAATGTAAAGCTTTGCTGTACAAATAGCTAGAGAGCATTAGCACTGTGCTTTGACAACTGACAGCTTGCTTGTCTAGCCTGAGCCCCAACCAGTAACTATTAGTAACCTACAAAGAACCTGGACTACACCCTATTCTTTATTTAGCAGTGACATTGTATGCTTTGACTTGTTACACAGTTATTAGCTACCTTGATTTTGCAAACAGTTTGAGCACATAGCTTCACTTCCACCATCCTGCCCTTATGATATGTCCTGTAGCTGACTAACATCTGTGCTGGTAACATTTGGCTACAAGATTATTAATTTATACCAGTTGTTCTGCCCCTAAATTGGGTGTGGTGACAAGAGCCTTCTCTAGATGATGTATTGCCAAACTGGAGTGCATTTCCTGAAAGCACTGGGAGCAGCCACTATGGTAAGAGTGTTGGAAAGTGTGATTATATCATTTAACTATGGTAGTTGTTCAATTATACTTTCGGTAAACGCACCCCTGATGTTTAGCTGACATTTGTCTCCTGGATCTCTTACTGCACAGCAAATCTAAGGCCTTTGCTACATTTTAATGAGTAAAGTCCTACTCTGGTCCAAGCCCAGTTTTCTGGTGTTTGAGCCATTTCCCTTCATCCTGCTGTTTAGATGCACTTTTGTGTGTCCACCCTGTCCCTGTGGTCCTTTCAGCTTGACATCTTTCTCCAATTAGAAGACTCGCCGGTGGAGTCTGGACTCTGGACTGATCCGGTCGTGATTTCCCTCTGTTCCCAGGATGCCCTTTATTCTGTGCACACACAGGAATCAAGGCTGGTTGGCGAAGATGTCGATACAGCCTAACAAGCTAACTGATCTTTGTTCAGTTTATGACTTGTGGTAGCTTCATCAATAAGCAGCAAACAGAGGGGGTTTCTATAACGGATGCTCAACTGCTAAGTTTTTATTGGATTGTCTTAACAAAACATTTGGTTTAATCAATATCACTCATGGGCACCATTAGTTTTTCCTCCAAAGTTGACACTACACTGGAGCTTCCAAAAATAAAACCAGTGAATCAGACCAAATTCAGAGTGCTTCCTGCTTTGGACAAATTTAGTTTTTCATGTAATTGTTGATTTGCAGTATGGCTGAGCTCAGACGTTGATAGTTAGGAAGATACACACAATATAAATGTGTCCATAAAGTTCCAACATGATCCTTAAGGTCCAGTAGTGTAGCTTAAAGCTTCACTACGTTCACTTTTCCAGGAAAAATAAATTTATTTGTGTCTTTTTATAACTAGAAATATTTTAATTAAATATATTAAATTAAGTGTGCTGCCAGAAAGAAAGCATATATTCAATGTACAAACAATATTAATATACTCTTAGTGGCACAACATGGTTCTTTATGTCTAATTGTGTAGATCAGGGATTCCCAGTCCTGGTCAAGAAGATCTAAAAGTTTGCAGAGTTCAGCTCCAATTTTAACACACGTGATCCAGGTCATGACGACTTTCAGGTGCGTCAGGTGTGTTGGTCTGAGTTCCTGGTCCAGGATTGGTGTATCTTAAAAATTCACAATATTCACTTCTGCAGGAGAAAGGAAGGAACACATGTAAACTTTTTTAAACAGTAAAATCAGCAAAACAATTCAAATACATTCATTACAACACAATCTAACTAAAGGTACTGAAGACATAACCTTGAGGAACACCACTCCAGTGCCAGGAAAGGTACTGACACAGTGACTGTCCAGTCTGCATTGTGTGAAATACTGCAGGTTTGTTGTGCTAAATGTTTTTAATTGCGTTATTGTAGTCCCACGTTCCTGGAATGCATGCTGGCAGTGTTTTGGCAACTCACTACTTGCTCAGGCTCTGAGTCATGCATATTGCAGGCTGTCGACTCCATTTGATTATGAGCCAGCATTATGACAGGGACTAATGCTTAGTGGTCTCCTCTGCCTTAAAGGGTCATTTGTGCATCAGTGCCAGGAACAGGCTGGGTGGATCTTGAGTCAGCACCGACTCGTTTTACCACTAAACTAGAATCAATCTTCCTCTTTTTTATGGAAGATGTGGCAACATCTGTCAGAGTGAAATGATGAGGCATGTTTGAGAGACACAAGATTTCTGACCTCATAGCAGTTCAGTGTGAGATTCCGATCAGTTTGTTTTCATTGTTCTGACATGGGTTTGATCTGATGTTAGGATTGGTTTCCAGTGTAGACAGCCTGATGGCAATAACACTCACTGTTAGGACAATGACTACTTCAATATATTGGTGATTTGGTGTATTATAGCATTTTATTATGTCCTGCATCAGCGTGATGAATATTAAAGAATATCTTCAGAGAACTTGTAATGTTCTATGGTAGCTGATACAGAATATTATTTATATTATATTGTATTTTATATATTTATTATTGTTTTATTCCTTCAAGTTCAACCAGATATCAGATACGTAACACTTAGATACTTAGCATTTATGCAGCCTGTAATAGCACATCTAAAAATAGATTATTGTGAAAAACTTTATAGCTTATAAAATATGTGATAGATTAACTTTTTTAATTAAATTATGAAATCAAATGAACTTTTTCACAATATTCTAATTTTTGTAGATATTCTAGTAATATATATGCACAATTCATAGATCCCAAATTAAATTAATAAAACAACATTAAAAATTAAATTAGAACAAAATAAATGTTAGCCCAAACCTGGGTGCAAATAGCAGAACTTATGGGGCAATGATGGTATGTTCCCACTAACAAACATTAGGATAGGTTGGGATGGGTCTAGGGCTCCCCAACTTGCCTCAAATCACACCCAGCTTACTATAGAACTTTTTTATTTAATTTGAGGACCCCAAAGGTCCGCCAGTTCAGGATTCTTGGTTTTTCTAGCATTTACGTTTATTATAGAATATAACAGAATATACAGTACCAGTCAGAAGTCTGGACACACCTCAATGTTGTTTTTTTTTTTACTTTTTTTCTCAACATTGTAAATGAATACTGAAGTCATCCAGACTATGAAGGAACACAATGAATCATGTAGTAAACTTAAAAGTGTTAAACAAACCAAAACATGTTTTTGATTTTAGATTCTTCAAAGTAGACACACAACTGATGTCTCAAACACATTAAAACGCAAGAAATGCAAGTCATGAACTCTTGACAAGACACAGCTGTTAACTGAAAGCCATTCCAGGTGACTACCTCATAAAGCTGACTGAGAAAATGCCAAGAAAGCTGGCATCTAAGCAAGAGGTGCCTACTTTGACAAATGTAAAATATAAAACATATTCTGTTTTATTTAACACTGTTTTTGTTTACTAAATAATTTCATATGTATTTCTTCATATTTTTTATGACTTTATTATTAATCTACTATGCAGACAATTTTTTAATAATGAAAAACCACTGAATGTCCAGAAGGTGTGTCCAAACTTTTGAGTGGTACTGTATTTTTTACTCATCTTCCCCACTTGCTTTGTATCTTTCCACCACTAAGCATGATGCCAGGATCCTTGGGTAGCAGAATCATTACAAATATCAGTGATCATCAATACCCGTACCAAGTAACAGTATTTAAAGGCTTTACCATGTCATATTACAAATGTCTACTATGACTGTCCTCTGTTGAATGCAGTGACTATCTTTTGCATTATAATAATGGGATTTGCGATATTAGCACTACATAAGGCTGCACTATGCAGCATCCTGATCCATCACTGTTCCTGACTGCTTCTGGGAGTGTACTTGATCCAAAATATACAGGTCAGTTTTTGTGACATCACTAAATGTATTTTAGTACACTGCAAGATATATGTTGCTCATTATGTAGCAGTATAATCACAATATGAGTATTTTGTCAATAGTTTATGTAGATTTTGTCCATACTTTGTAGAGCTCTCCTGCTACAATTCTGCATGCTCAGAAGAAAAGGTACTGAACCTTTACTTGGTCATTACCTTACCCATGACTGGGGTGGTATTTGTAAGGGCCAATCCTGGTCCTGTAGATCCAGCTCCAAAACACCTGACTCTGACATTGACCCTGACTTCATTACTTGAATGAAGTGTAATAGGTTGGACCTAATATTTGGTAATATATTTCCAAGGTCTGACAAGATTTCTAAGTTAGCTAGGAAGCTGAAGCCCTACACTGAGGAATGTCCTGTTGCTCTTGTCCCATTGGACAGGTTTGACTTTGGGCTTAAGATACTGTATCTGGTTAAGCTGAGAAATTCTGCTTTGTGAAATTCCCCTCAGATTTGGACCCCCCTGAGCTACACAACTGGAGGACCATGCTTGACCTATATGGGAATATTTAGTGCACAGGACAGCTTCTGAACATAACTTTCTTTTCACTTTTCCTTCACAAATGTTGGACATCTTTGATTTGATACCTGACTAGGTTTCTACTGCTTCATAAGATCCGACTCAGGTCCAAAAAAGGATTCTTGGTCCTTGATTCACTGAAAACATAGACATTACAAATAGCCCATGTTTGTGCGTATATTTCAGAAACAAAGTTTAGATTTTCACATCCTTTTGTTCATATGAACCAGATGCAGTGTTGATATAAATAGCAGTTCTCCACCCTGTTTCTGCTACTCCAGTCTGTTAGAGACTGAGAGATGAGGTTAAGCCTGGCTAAGGCAGCCTGGTGTGAACCCAGTTGATTGCTGTTGGGCTGCCAGGACCAACTGGACAGTGTATAACCTAACATAATTACTGTAATGCTGCAGTACATTTGTTCACATTCATTTGCGTCAGTGTTGATGACTTTTGAGTCAGCACTGAAACAAATAAATTTTTAGAGACTCATCAGTTGAATGACATCAAGTCAATGACATCAAGAACTTATTTCTGACTATTTCTACTCTGTTTTTATGTAGAATTAGGAATCATGTGCTTGGTGGGATCTGGTGTGCCCATTAATAATGTAACATACATGGGGAATAGAGTGGCGTCAGGGTGCATAGATAAAGCAACATTAGAGGGGTACAATTCCAGACCAGACCAATGTAATGAATCTTCCATGAGACTTTGGGACTGAAGTGTTATTGATCATCAACTTTCTGTACAAATGACCCTCTTGACCACATTATCCCATCAGTAACCAAAGCTCCATGCTGTTTCTTAGAACAGAGTACTGGTAAGGGCTTTTATTTGGCTTCCATATGTAATGTAATATTCTGAGGAGTGAACAGATTTACTATGGGAGGGTCTTGAAGAAAAGCCATCTTGCTTGACTGGATGACTGGAACCTGACCTAGATCTTTTTATTACTACTATTTTCTACATTTGATTTTATTTCTTTAGTTTTCAGTACAGCAGTTAATATAAGTAGTAGGGGTGTGTATCTGTCCAATAAATGACGATCCGATATGTATCTCGATTCATGCGGTACGATACGATTCAGAAACTATTTATTTTAAATTGGACCGATTTGATTCGGGTTCAATTCGATTGAGGAGGATTTCGATACGATTCGGTTCAATATAATATGGTAGGAAATAATACGAGTTACTTGTTTAAAATAGATCATTTACATTATGATTCAACATAAGTTAATATTGAAAATTTGTTTTTGCTTGCTTTCAGATTAATGAAATACTAGAAAACTATTATAGTTGTATTTGACATGTTAATTCAGAAACAATAAAATACTGTCACATTGGGATGTGGTACCGGTGTTCTGTCGAGTTATGCTACCTTGTCGAACCGTGCTACCCTAGTGTCTCTTTAACTGTAAAAATACAAAAGAATCACCATATTAGAGCACGTTCCCAGTAGAAGTGTGTGTATTATATTTGGATAGCATAAATCACTGTATCATGATAAATTTGTCAATGAGAGGTCATTACAAACTGCTTTTTTAAAACTAATTATTGTATTTATTAGTATTCATTTCAATTTACACTTCTGTGCAATGACAGTGTGGCCAGGTTGTTTAATGCACAAAAAAACAGATTTATTATTTAAAAAACACGAGAAATAATTTAAAAACACGAGAAATAATTAAAAAGTGTAGGTCGGCGCATGCGCAGTGCCTTTAGAAAGCACGTATCGATGGGTAGCACAACTCGACAGAACACCGGGACTCCAATGTTTTAAACAAGTCCCCAAAGCCCTCATTCTCCACCACACAGTATGGTTTAAGTCTTTGACAGTGAACTGGGTTATTGTTATTACTTTGTGTTGTGGTTGACTTTTTGGCTGGAAGAAGTCCTGGTTTTCTGTGTTTGTCCTGCCGTGTCTTTGGGCTAGCAGTGCTAGCGTCCTCATCGCCACTTTCCTCATGTCGTCTCACCAAATGTTCTCCGTTTTTTTTAATTTTATGTATGTGTATTTTATGTATGTGTATTTTATGTATGTGTATGTATGTGCGTCGGACACGTTTGTCTTTCCAACGTGACTGTGACGAGTATTGCGACAGTTCATGAGAGAGAGATAGAGAGCGAGAGAGAGGGGGAGGGGGCGAGGGAGGGAGAGAGCGCGCAGCTGAAGCATATCACACCAAACCGATTGACAGTTCTTGAATCGGGCCATCGGCCGGTTCATTTTACAAATAGACCGATTCATGGGTCCATGTACCGATGCACTCACATCGTTTAAGTCAAAATCGGTCTTCCGATTCAAATCGGTTATTTTTTACACCCCTAGTATCTAATATCAATCGGTAATAGCACTCAAAGGCTTTAAATAACAGAGGACCATGAACAAGAAGATAAGACAAGAAGAGGTTGTGGGACCTACAATAAGAGATATTGCAGATTATGATAAAAAGTTTACTAAATCAACAGAGTGATCCAAAGACATAAGCTAATAAACAGTCCAATTTCAATAATCAAGCCAGGCAAAAACATACTAGAGGGCAGACCTAAAGAGTAGTCAGAATACAGGTGATGGTCAATAAAAGAAACAAGGTCAATCCAAAGAGACAAGGCTAATGCTACGGGAAAGACTAAGGCTACGCTAAAAAAGAGAATATGTTAAAGAATAGATCAAGGCTATGCTAAGGAACAGGCTAAGGCTAGAGCTAAGGAACAGACTAAGACTATGCTAAGGAACAGACTAAGGCTAAAGCTAAGGAACAGACTAAGGCTATGCTAAGGAACAGACTAAGGCTAAAGCTAAGGAACAGACTAAGGCTAAAGCTAAGGAACAGACTAAGGCTATGCTAAGGAACAGACTAAGGCTAAAGAATAACAAAAGTCTAGATCAAGGTCAAGGCCAAATAGGAAACAAGGTCAGAACACAAAAGATTTTCGAAGAAGAATACTCAGTATGCTCTTGGAAATCTACAATACTTTGCATGAGTGATGAGAGAGCTTGCTATAGAGTGTACAAGCAAAGACAATTCTCTTAATGGAATCAAAGCACTATTGTATGTTGCTCTGGATAAGAGTGTCTGCCAAATGCTGTAAATGCAATTTAGGACAGTTGAAAGGGAAAACCAGGTTCAGCTGGGACGGACGAGTGGGGTATCTTTTTTTTTTTGCATTGTGGTTATCCATATAAGAGATGCAAGTGGTTGCTGACTGAGAGTGTTGATCGGTGGAGTTCTCAGCTTTCATACAGGAATTTGGTAGAAACAGGAGCATAGAGCATTGTCAGTTTTCATGCCAAAAGCCATTCAGATTAACCATATTTCCAATTTTATATTTTTCTTCAGCTATAAAACCGTTTGCTTTGACTTCTTGAGGAAGATTTATCTGAAATCAGGATGCAGGAAAAAGGGAAAACCCAGTCATGAGTCAAGTAAATACACTTTGACCACAACACATGCCCATCCACACAAAGTGCCAAATGAATCATCACCTTCTGTTACTGTCTGAAGAAAATGATGACACTAACTGCTGCCCTCTAACTTTGTCAGCAGAATAGACAGTGTCAACTGCCACAGCTGGAAAATAGGTCACCATCATAAACATGAAAACAGGACGTTCTTCTGTGTAAATGGAAGCCAAAACCTCCTACACATTTTTCACAAATATGTTAAATAAAGGAACCTCTGTTCTTGTTTTCATTAACCGCTCGATACCTACACTGTCATTCTGTCACAAGGTCAGTACCTTTCCTATCACTGGGGGTGTTTTTCAAGGTTACATATTCAGCACCTTTAGTTAGAGAATATAACTATCAGATTGTGTTGTAATGAATATATTTGAAGTTGTATTGACTCCCCTCACCCTGTCCTGACTCCATAGCTTTACATTTATGTTACTGTCACTGTTCATAAACAACCTCAATAAGCACCATTACTGTAATTACTAGGTGATATTAGTCCATAAACAACCTAAAATAACAGTATTATACACTATAATAGATTAGTCCATAAACAATATTGAACTTAAAATAGGAGATGTTAGTCTATAAACAACCTCAATAACACTATTAATCACTAGGAGATATTAGTCCATAAACATCCTCAAAAAACACTATTAATCACTAGAATTGGAGATATTAGTCCATAAACAACCTCAATAAACACTATTAATCACTAGAATAGGAGATATTAGTCCATAAACATCCTCAATAAACACTTAGTCACTAGAATTGGAGGTATTAGTACATAAATAACCGCAATAAACACTATTAATCACTAGAATAGGAGATATTAGTCCATAAACATCCTAAATAAACACTATTAATCACTATAATAGGAGATATTAGTCCATAAACATCCTAAATAAACACTATTAATCACTATAATAGGAGATATTAGTCCATAAATAACCTCAATAAACACTATTAATCACTAGAATTGGAGATATTAGTCCATAAACAACCTCAATAAACACTATTAATCACTAGAATTGGAGATATTAGTCCATAAACATCCTCAATAAACATTTTTTTTTTAGATATTAGTCTCATATTAGTTAACGTGCACTGTATTTAAGATAAATCACAGTTGGCTTTTTCCAAATTCAAAACACTTTCCACACCATGTTCACTCACTTCTGGCAGTTTTATACAGTGGTGACTACTTTGGAAAATGATCTCACAGCCCCTGTTTATCTGGTTTTGCTTACTTTTTAAGTACTTTCAAATGCAAATGCTTGATGCCGCTTCAGGATGTGGTTTGGGGCTTTGTGTATACAGGGCCACACTGTGTATGTTTGCAGTCTTGTGGCTTTCTGTTCATCTGTGACGGCTACTGATAGACTGTTTTTAGACTGCAAAATTACCACTCTAATCAGCCCTCTTTCACCAATAATCACTAAATTAAGTCCTCCATTTGTATTTCAAAGAGATAGTAGATAATGGAGGACCTTGTAGTTTGTGCCCAGGCAGGCCTGAAGGAACTTGATTTGCGATTCACCACTGGATAACACGCATCTTCTTGAGGACCATATGAGGCCTGCTGGACAGGCAGGGAATGCGGTGGGCATGTTTGGTGGAGTTGTTTTGACAACGTGTGACGAGGACGATTCCTGTGTCTTGTGATGTCGTGCAGATGCACCACTCACACTTAGGTTGAGAAGTAGCAAAGGTGGCACTTTATCTGGATGGTATGACACAGCAGTGACACTGTCATTAACATCACTTAGCTTGTGTAAATGATTGTAGGCCATCATGGATTTTAAAGGTTTAACGTGAACGCCGTTTCCACACGTTTTGAGAGGATGTTCTTTGGAAGATAAAACACGTGTCTATAGTACTGTTCTGGAACCCCACATTCAAGTAAAGAAAGAAGTTAACAACTCTTCATACTTTATTTTCATTTCTGCAGACCTTTTCTAGAGACACTTTAAAAGCCGGACAATCAGAGAGTCACCTCAAGTACCACCAATGGTCAGCATCCACTTGGATAATGTAACAGCATGTGGTCCACACCAGAACTCTTACCATACTTTAGCTATTAGACAGAAAGGGGAGGAGAGACTGAGCACATTTTTGAAGATGGTGATAATTAGGAGTGGGAAATTTAGACAGTACATCGAGGTAACACCCTTATTCTGAAAGAGTCTCTGTCACTGCACTGGGGCATTGGGATGCACATAATAGCACCTACTGTTGTCCATCAACATTACTTCCAGCAGACACACAAGCTTTTCCTTGGAGGTCTCCCATCCAAATACTAACCAGACCTAGACCTGCTTATCTTCAGTGGATTTGTATGTTATGTTCTGCAGGTGCTGTGATTGGCAAAATGTGAGAGCTCATACAACTGTGGATAGTAAATAATACTATTAATATACTGACTCATAGTGACCATATGGATGGTGTTTCTCCAGAACATCCTGTCTTCTCTTTGGGTCTTCAGGCTTCTTAATGAGTTGGTCATGATTCCCCCGATTGTATCCATCCATCTTATTGGTGATCCTCTTCCTCTTTTACAGGCTAACTGTTGTTTCAAGTAAACTGGTTTTTCTCATAATGTGTCCAGTTTGGTTATCTGAGCTTCTACTAAAAGATGACATTTGGATCCATTGATGTGTTTTCTTTGCTGTCCAAGATTCTCTCAAAAGTCTTGCCCAAAAGTTCAAACACATCAATAATCATCTTGTTCTGCTTTTTTATTATTGTCCAACTTTTATATCCATAAAGAACCACAGAGAAGACCACAGTCTGTACACTTCTGAGCTTTGGAGGATTAATTCTTTACTTGTTTATGTTACCATAAGTGATAAATTCAGTATTTTTCTGGACCCAGATTCATTTGCTCTGAGAGTTTGTCATGTTTATTCAAGTGTGAAAATTGTCAGAGGACTGATCTAGAGAACTGACCTCTGGTCCTCCTAAAATCAGTGGTCTGGCTTCACTTCAAGGGAACTTTACTGTGTTCAGCCACACATGTGGAAGCTACGCCTGGCACCTGGTATGATTAATCCATTTTATAATGTGATTGCTTTAGGGCTGCACCTAACGATTATTTTTTTATCGATTAATCTATCGATTATTGTTATTATTATTTTCTTTTCGATTAATCGATTAATCTAATCATTACCTTGTTGTCTGCACTTAATAATGTACCCAAAATGATGAAAAAAAGAGAAATCCTCTTAATATTTCTATATTTTCTTTAATCTTCACATAACCTGCAAAACAAAATCCTGTGTTAAAATGTACCTTCTCTGTACAGTCAAATATAAAATCTCATGAAATTAAAGCAAGATTTTTAACAATGCAAAAAATGTTCAACGAACAACAAACAGAAGTAACTAACACACACCCCAGCACCTACACACAATCTCTCTTCCCCTCGAGTGTATGGGTCTACATGTCTCCTGTGTTGGGGTGACTGTAAGAACATTTAGGCATTACAGTGTTACATTATTAGAGTTAAATTAACACTGGGAGCGTTACTGCTTTAAGGTTAGACAAGCTATGGGAGTGTTACACCCTCTTTACAACTCTAATAGTGTTGATTTAA
>BRDA01085286.1:0-20287 GCA_036984385.1 Crenuchus spilurus
GAAAATATACTTGAGCCTGTATTTAGGACAGATCTTTACTTAATTCGCAATGTTTCAAAGCCTGGACAAATCCCCCAGTTTGTTTTAACATTGTTAGAACACCTCTGTGTAATAGCACTTATTTTCTATGTGATATGATGGAAAGTAATATTAAGGCTGATATTGTAATACAACTATATCACTTTTAAATGGGGCATTTATTACAATGAAAATGAGAAAACAGACAATAAAAACAGCCTTGTTACTAATTTGGTAAGCAAAAATCTTGTCTGACACAATGACTCCATTTCAAAATTTTACACTGAATAGCATAATTGTTTTTTTTTACTTTCAAATGAAAAAATTGAAATATTTTATTTAAAAATGGAATTCTAACTATATAACATACAGATAGATTGTTTCCTAGTGTATCATTTTATTTTCAGATTTTCTAATGCCTGTAGTTTACTGTTGTATATATTTGTCTTTTTTTCTTTTGCGCTTGCATTTTTGGAATTGTTACATTTTAGCATTATTGGATTATTATTAGATTTGCTGTTTTGGAGAATTTTTTATTTGGTTTCAGCATTTAGTGTACTGGGGCTTCTCTAGTATGGTTTCAATGATAAATCTATTTTCCACATTATAAAAATAAAGCTCATAAAGCTTTGGATGTTCATGGTCACACACACACTCACATACACACACACACAGAGTACTGTACTTGTGTCCTGTCCTGAGGCTGGGGTTTTTGCAATTACATTGTCTTGTTGGCATGGCACAGCAGTGTGGGAGATAAAATCTTGTAGTGTAATAACAGAGTGCTTTATCATGGGCCTGGATGGCAAACTAATGATATATAGCTCTCCCCTGACCTGTACTCAGAGATTAACACAAGTCTCTGAGAGCCAGCACCAAACTGACTGAGCCTTGCCTCATACAGGACCTCAGAGAGCATAGCAGATTGATAATGCAGCACTGGTCTTTGGGTGATGCCCTTGTTTTCAACTGTTTACCCTGATAAGAGATTGTTAGCTCACCAGAATAGAAAAGCATCAAGGGAATGAAGACAGCTTTATGTAGCTCTGATATTCAATGCAATCTGCCTGATTATTTGTTTTTCTTCCATTTGCAAGACAAATAATATATTAGTAAAATAATAATATTAGTAACCATAAGCAATAGTCTTAAGGGAAAGAAAAGAATTTAAAACTCAAGGATTTAACTCCCATGATGTCCTCATGTGAATGAAATTTGATTTTAAATGAATATTGGGAATACATGTCTAGCTTTCAATCTATTGCTTTCAGGGTCTCTTCAATTATTTAATCTGTTTGTTTACAATATGCAAATGACACTGGTGGTCCCCAAATACCAATGTAAGCTTTGCAGATCTCAGTCCTCTTGTGTACTCTCACACAAAATGTTTTGATTGGAGGTTAGTGGAGCAATTAATTGAATTATTATTTTTCACACCTTTAAACTTTTAGCTCATGTCTTCTCTAATCTATGTAATGCACATGCACAAGTGCTCACTTTTATGAGAACCCTACCTTTGGTTTACACTTAGTGATAAATTTGAGCTCCACCTACACAGTATAGCTGTACATTTACAGACTGTGGCTAATTTGATGTCATAAACAATTTATCAGTTACTCTGTACCTCTCAACCACTGAAGTCATGTCCTGTATCATCATCTCATAATCAACATGAGAATGTTGAACAGAGTTTTAGAAATTGCCACTGTCACACACTATACTATTACCACTCTCCACTGAACATTGATGGCTCCTCTATGGAGATTGTAAGGATCACCAAATTCCTTGGTGTTCAGCTGGCAGTTAACTTCTCCTGGTCCCTCAACACCAGCTCCATAAGTAAGACAAGCACTACAACTGACCGTAAGACACTCCAGTGTATAGCTCATTGCGGTCTCTCTCCTATCTCTCACAGACATTTACAACAAGTGCTGCATCCGTAAAGCTCTCAGTATTGTGGAGGACTCATTACATCCATCACAAGGTCTTTTCACCTGCAGCCTTCTGGTAGAAGATACCACAGCATTCAGACCCTCACTGCTGTGGTATCTTCCAACAGTTTCATCCCTCAGGACCTTAATTCACACAGTCTGACTCTCAGAAACTAAACATCACTGCACATTTGCACAGCACTGTGTTTGTCTACATAATCACTGCAATATTTACACATTTGCACGTTGTACTATAAAAGTACTGCTAAAATTATTATGAAACTGCTGCTAAAAACACTGCAGGATGGAATCTTGCTTCCCACTAAATATCATTCAGTACCACATACTGACCAACATCACATTTGTCCTTTGTCCTATAATCTGTCTTGTTCTAGACTAGACAAAAAGGTTCCACACTCAATATGTCAGTGTATCGTTGGACTGGTTCCTCTGAATTCTGACGTTAAAGAGTTGAAATATAAACAGCTGCTTGCAGACATTGAATTGACTTCCTACTGTGAGACGAATTGGTGGTATTTTATAATAGTATTAAAGTGTCATGGTCCACTTACTTTCACACAGTATCTTTTGAATGCTGTGGAATGTTAGCTACTTGTAGCATGGAGCTAATAGCACACACTATACAATGTTGTATAAGTATGAAAGTTTGATTGATAGAGGTCTACCACACAAAATACTCATCTTGGAGCATCTCTGTGAACTAGAGGTTTGTAACACTGACTGTCCATCAGCAGCTTACATTCTCTAACTGTTGAGCAGTATAATCTGATGTTGGAGCAATAGCAATCATTCAGAACCATAATATTTCCAATAGGAGAACTAACTAGGAGACAGAACTAAGAAATGTGAATGTTGTTCTTTCTCACAGAAACAATGCCCGGCAGCTAACAGAGAAATTAGCGTTGTGCAGCCAAATGACCTTTTCCATTTAACAAACAACTCACCTCAGATAACGAGATGCAAATGGAGGGGAAAAAATAATTAGGAAACACACTCTGCAGGTTTGAGGTCTTCCTCCATTCCAGCAGGCAACATCAAGAGGAGCACTGGCCATTTCATGTCTGAATGGGAACCTGCCTGACTCCTAATGAGGCAGGGAAGGTTGTTTACTGATCGTCACCTCTCGGCAGCTTTGTCCAATTTGTTTGTGACCCCTGCAGTCCTCAGTCGACATGATGAAACAGCGAGACATTCAGAGCCCCAGTTTTCAGGTGCGATCCACCACACACACTGCATATTCCCTACAGGCTTATTAAAATCCCATTTGCATTTCAGATTCATCTGAAAACTTCTTAAGCGCTCCCCCCCTTTTTGTCACAAGCCCAGAGATTTTTGAATAATGATCATCTGGAGATTCTCATCTGACACAGAGTCACTTTGGAGTTTAAATACAAATTGCAAATCAGGTAGAGCTTTGAGTTTAAATGTCATCTTTTAAAGCGTTCTTTACTTTTGAGCTTTAGCGGTGAGTCAGACTGCGACATCAGCTGCTGCTTTGTTTGCTCCCTATAGTCAGCAGCACAGAGGTAAAAAACATTTCCATTAATAACAACTGTTGAGTTTTACTGCCGTTTCAATTTCAGTCAGAGTTTTTGTAAATGCAGTTGAGGAATATTTGAAGACAAATGTCAAGTGGGTGATGAGGAATACAGGGAATGTTAAATTTGACTTGCATCTGTCAACTCAAAGCATCATTTGAGTAGTTAAGAAACATTTTCACTTTTCTGGCATCTCAGGTGAGTTTATGTGAGCATTTTACATCCTTCAATGCTTGAATTCATCCAGAAATCATATTTACTGTATATACACCTATCAGTCATAATAAAACCTCATTGTATCTCACTCATTGTCCATTTTACAGTATATCACGGCAGCACGGTGGCTTGGTGGTTAGCACGTTTGCCTCTCAGCGCTGAGGTCTTGGGTTCGAGTCCACATCTGAGTGGAGTTTCCATGTTCTCCCCGTGTCTGCGTAGGTTTCCTCCGGGGACTCCGGTTTCCTCCCACAGTCCAAAAACATGGAGGTCAAGTGGATTGGCTACTCCAAAAAAAAAAAAATTACCCTGGTGTGTGTGTATATCTGTGTAAGTATGTATGTATGCCCAGATATGGTTGGCACGCTGTTCTGGGTGATCCCCCTAGTGCTCGATGCAGTCCTTCAGGTGGACGGTCGCTTCCGGTTGAGAGTACGCTGTGTGCAATTGGCTGCCGCTTCTCGTCTGTGTGTGTGTGTGTGTGTGGTTGAGTGTGTGTAAATGGAATGTGTTGATTGTAAAGCATCCTTGGGTATCTATAGGCGCTATATAAATGTAACATTCATTCATTCATATCCACTGAGCATACAGGTGCACTTTGTAGTTCTACCATTACAGATGTAGTCCATCTGTTTCTCTGTATACTTTGTCAGCCTCTTTCACCCTGTTCTTCAATTGTCAGGACCACCACAAAGCGTTATTATTTTGGGTTGTGGACGATTCTCAGCACTGCAGTGACACTGTTGTAGTAGTTTGTGTTGTACTCAATGATTAGACACAGCAGAGCTTTTAAACACTGTGTCCAATAGACACACCTAGTTTTTTGTTTCATGTTGTAGATGTAAAGTCAGAAACAAAAGCTCATCTGTCTCTGCAAAGTTTCTTCTGGCCATCCTCTAGATCGTCATCAATGACTGGAGGTAGGCTGGATATTTTTGGTTGGTAGTGTATTGTCAGTATAGCAGTGTTTAAAACCCACTCATATCACTACAACACACATTAACACACCACCATCACGTCAGTGTCACTGCAGTACATGTTTTAGAGCACAGTATAACTTACTGTGATCTAATGAATAAAACCTCATAATTACAGGCAGCCACTTACAGTAGAAGTACAGTAGAAGTACAGTAGAAGACTGATTCCTCCTTTTCATAATGCAACCTTTCCTTTGGCAACCATTTGTGATGAAAGTTGAATGTAATGTGCAGTAAGTTAAGCACATTTCAGAACAAGTCAATGAACCAAATGTTATTAAATTAGATTAGATTAAACTTTTTGTCAGTGTGATTTGAACACAGTGGAATTTGACCTCCACATTTCACTCATCTGTGCAGTGAAACACACACTAGTGAACACATTAGGCTGTGAGAACATGTCCTCAAAGCTGTGGGCAGCCCTATCCATGGCACCCGGGGAGCAGTTGGGGTTAGGTGTCTTGCTCAAGGGCACTTCAGTTATGACCTGCCTGGGGATCAAACCATCAACCTTCTGGTCACAAGACCAGATCCTTAAACACCAGACCACAGCTGCCCCAAACATTTTTTAAGTTTAATGACTTTGACAGCCCAATTAGTAACTGGTGTTAAATTCCTCATGGATACAGATTTTCAGGTTAAGTAAAAGTAGAGATTTGTTTTCAGATTTGCTCTATGTTTTTACACTGTAGTGAAAGTTACTAGTGGAGCAGCAGGTTTTGCTGAAATAAGTTCAGTTGACATTATTTAGGTTAGAAGTACTTTAGAGTGGCCTTAGATTGCTCTGTCTACTTATTTCTGTCATTTACAACCAAAATCTGTTTCAGCTAATCAGTTCTTTTATTATATATCACAAACAATGGAGAAAATGACCTCAGTGAAGTGTTTTAATAGTGCACAGGAAAACCCTGTTTTGCTTATTTAAGTGTACTTGGGCACCCTACTGCGAAATAATGAAACTTATTGACCCAATTTGTGCAGAAAAAAAGCCAATTTGACTTTTTCAAACCTTATGTAATGCACGGCCCAATAGCCTGAGGTCCCATGTGCTTTGCATATTCATTAAAACACTGAGATCCAATTTTACACCAAGTATCCTGTAGTGCTTTGGCTTAAATCCTGGACATCTGAGGTTTGTGAGATATGATCTGATGATAAAGCTCAGAGGTACTGGAAGTCAACCATCTCTCTGATGAGGGGTCTATCCTGTGTGCCTTCCTCTTCACTTTAACTGCAGGTCTGTTGGTGGACCGTGGCCTGTACAGGAGGTCAGCAGCTGCATGCCTGTGGTAGTTGAAAACATGAACACTGCAGTGTGCAGCTCTACCATCATTTTTTGCACTGCTTGACTGATTTCCAACTATGCTAACAAGTTAAGCTGGGTTCTTTTTGTTGCAGGTGATGGGAATTGCTTTAATTATGGCAGACATCAAGATTCTTGCTGATTGCTTTATAGTTTAGAAGGTCAGGGCAAGGAACCATGACCCATTAAATCATTTGACTATATTAAAAACCTGTTAGTTTAAAATGAGAATAACTCGTGGAGTGGATGTAAAACAGTGAACAGAGTTTGCAAGCACCTGGGAACAGGGTAAGAGAGGGAAATAAATCTCAATAGCAATACGCTAGACACAACAGGGCTATGCAATTTTTCACTTTATCTCAAGCTTATATTGCACACTCTTGGATACAAAAGAAACTACAAATGCACACACAGAAGAATAACACGAGTTATTCAGCTTGTCATTTTCCAGGAACACTGCAGCTCATTTCACAGTAATGACATGCCAACAAAAGTTTTTTTTTCCTTTCTGTAAGCTCGCTGCCTTGGTAGCCATCAAAACACAAGTCCAATATGCTTAGCTGGCAACATAAACTTGCACGCCTTTGACAGAACCATCAAGATTTCATACACAGTGTGAGAATGTCGCCTACGCTGCTTGATAATGATGCGAGCCGTTCCATCGTAACTCACAGAGACTTCTTCATTTATCCTGTCCCGTACCCCCTGCCGAAAGACATTCATACTTCAGGCCCATTCCCTGGGCATTTCCACCATCCGATATGACATGCCATAAATCAGAAGATGCCGGCTGACACTTTTTTCAGTAGGCTTCGAGTCAAAGTGAGAGAGAGAGAGAAGAGACAGAGAAATGGGGAGGGAGGGAAGGAGGGTGCCAGCGGAGATTTCTTTCCCAGATAACAACTTGCTGTAGAAACCTTTTATTCACAGTGGATCAACTCAGAAATTTCTGAGCTCTATAAATCACTTGGTCAGTAGGTGGTATGGCAAGCCTGACAGTCTTTCCATCCTCATGATAAATGCACTAGTGGTGAAAGGGAGATAACTAGACATTGGCTAACATACAGCCTCTACTAGGCACTCTCTTCAGTTGTTTGATGAAACACCTTTAAAGGTGAAGTCACAATCTTTTTTGGCAAATATATCAAATGTCACTTTGTGGTTGCTCTTATTCTCACTAATTGTTTTAGGGATGTATACACTATGCCCTTGTCTCTGTCTGTTTAGAGCTGAAGTTTAGGGTCAACCAAACTTCCATGAAAACACCTGTAACACTTCTTTTAAGTTTGACTCTATTATAAACTCCACAAATGCTGCTGCTGCTGCATCATCTTCTGTGGTACTATGGCTATTTATTGTCTACATCAAGTTCATCAGATACTGTACTTAAGACACCATGTCACAATGAAATATAATTGATGCACTAAAATAGGAGATATTAGTCCATAAAGCCTCAAAACCTATTACTAATCAGAAATATTGGTCTATAAACAACTTCAGTAAATAATATTAACAATAGCTTCTGAGACTTAGACAGCACTAATACTTTCTCAAAGTACACATGAACCATATTTATGCATCCCGTGATGAGTTCTCCTAAACTTCTAGTGAAGAGTAAACAGATGTACTGTATTTTATAAGCTCCACATTTGGGAGACTGAACTAAATAGTGACACTGTCCTACTTAACCCGTCTACTGTAGAAGGTTGATTATCTGGAGCAGCATCATTTTTGGGATGGAAAGCAATATGTTGTCAAGGAAAATGTTGCATTTAATGGGTGATCACAAACCTGTTTCAGTATCTCTATTCAAATGTAACTGGAAACAGGTGTGATCTCATCCTCAAGTGTAAGTTTAACATTTCTCAGGTCCTTTATTTAGCAGTTAGTCATTTAATCAAATCTTCTCCGCAGATCCACCAGCAGGTCCAGCATCTATTCTTTGCATTCAGAGATGAATTACTTTTGTATTTTCTGAGATACATGCAAAAAAAAGGTGACGTGCAAGCTGACAACCTCTTCTTTCTATTCAAGTTTTGCTACTAAAATTTCTTCCTATTTTAGCTTGCAGATAGAGATTTGGAACTAAATGTTGCTTCAAAGGAAGCAGTTAGTTAAAATAAGCATTTATTTAGAAATTATGAAATTTTTTACTGATGTGTGAACAGATTACAAACAAATAGAACTGAGCACTCAAGTTTTTGTCTTGCTGAAGGTTGACCGCTTGAGTTGTAAAATAAACCTGCACAAAGTCCCTTCAGTGCTGTGCAACCTGAAGTCAATGATTTCTGAGATAAAAAAAAACTAAACTAAAACACATTTTCTGCGAATTTGATTTATTATTTTACAAAAACAAAAACATTCAGAATTTTTTTTTAATTTTAATTTGCTCCATAACTGGGTATGCAAATTCCAATGAAAAGTGCACTCTTAAGTGGATAATACAGTTTAGGAGAAGACCCACTACACTGCAAATTGTCAAACTAGGTCCAGATTCACAAATGCATTGCAATTACAGAAAACAATTTAATCAAAATGACGACATGGGCACTACATTTAATAAATGCGCTGCACAATCACAAACACTTTGCAAAACTGTTCACAACACAATGGAAGTGTTTCCAGGGGACACTTAAAGAACGTGGGACCATGCCACCATAAGTTAATAACAATAAAACAAACAAACAAGCAAGCAAAAAAAAAACAAAAAAAACAACAACACAAAAAATAACACATCTATCTTTTTAAATACATTTATTTGAAGACACAGGCTTACTGCCCCACAAGTCCCTACCTGTGTCCAGTACACTGCTCTATGTGGGGAATATAGAGAAAGGCAGCTCTTCTGTAAAGTGAAAGGACATTCAGGTAGTAAATGTGTGAATACAAACATATATCATTTGTGAGTCCTGGCAAGTTTGTATACAAATGTGGTTTTATTATAGAGCTTCACGTAGAGCAAAATTACAACAGGCAGAATTCAGTCGAATAAATCAGTTAATCATTCTATTTGCTGTCAGTATTTATTGAGACAATTCAGATCAGACTATATCAAGAAAAGACTTTAGCAAATAGTTTCATTGAACTATTTGGATGCAGCCACAGATGTACTCTGCATTCGAGTGGAATTTACATTGAATTTCAAGGTCTGTGTGGAGTGGATTAAAAAAAATAGATGCATGCTCTTTGATACTGTTCAATAAAGAGAGCTCTGCAGTAAAAGAAAAGAAGGAAGGAAGTCTGGGCCTTGCAGCTGTTTCTATACAGAATGCATCTGTTCATTCTAAATAAAAACCTAAATTGTAAAAAAAAAATATTTTAATTCAATCTGCAATTGACATTTTGTGATAAAACATTTTATTTGCATTTTTACATTTAAAAACACAAATAAATAAATATTGTATAAAAATAATGCTGTGTTTCTCTATTTTTTACTCTGCACACTTATGGATTTTGCAGCCAGTCATCTTTGGAAGTGCCGATCGATCATAAAAGGGCTTATATGTACCCTGATAACTGACAGTTTCTCTAGAGAGCCAAAGGGGGACTGAATTCTAAGCTTTTAAAGCATTTGGCCTCTTTTTGCATTTAGTCATTGGGTGGAAGAAAGCATCAGGTTGGGATTGATCCACAGTCACTTAAGTCTTTCTCCCTGGAGATGGACTGGAATTGGTTAAATTAAACCAACTTTGTGCTCCATTAAATAATTAGGCCAGACACAGAGCACAACCCTAGAGATTCTCTACAGCGATCAACGTTTCATGATGGGATCCGTGGAGTAGACCTGCCTCAGACATCTGTGGCTGAAAAAGCAAGGTCATCTTCACATGAAGATGATGGAAAGCCTATTTATGATCCTTATCTTTTAGTCCTCATTATGTCATTTGGAAAGACATTTAGTTGGAGCATAAACTAAACATTTTCTTAAATGTTCAAGCAAACTTCTAATGTTAAAATTCTGTTAAAAATAATAAAGTAATTCAATTCAATAAAATAAGATCTTTCATACTATGAAGCTATGAAGCCCAACCATGTGAAAAACAAAGAACTGGATCCTTTGACTTCCATGGTTTTATGTAAAAAATAGTCTGGTCTTGAATGACAACACCTGACAATTTACACCATGTTTTTATTGGACAAACACTATCTCAAAATGCAAAAGCAGTGTGTGAAAAGTCAAGTACATCCTGACTCTTTCCTTAAGAAAGCCCTTACCTAATTAATCAAACAAGTGAAAAAAAGACGTTTTATCAGTTTGTAGGTTTAAAGCATGCCGGTGTGTGTTAAGACAATTCCATCCAGGAAAGACATAATCAATGATCAAGGCCAAACATTGCACCCTGTAATAATAATAATAATAATAATAATAATAATAATAATAATAAAACAAAAAAAAAAAACAATGCAGCACAACACAACAAACCCCAGAACTTCTGGAACAATGTCTTATGTACAGATGAAACAAAGTGGAGATGTTTGGTCTTATGCACATTGTCACATTTGGTAAAAACCAAACACAGCATGTCAGCAACAATTCATAACAACTGTGAAGCACGGTGGTGAAAGGGTCATGATTTGGGTTTGTTTTGCAGTCACTGAGTCGATCATGAACTTCTTTGTGTACTAAACTATTCTAGAGCCATCTGACATCTAAAGCTTGTCTGACAGTGGATAATTGGTATTGCTTTAGCATTAGTGATGTTGACAGCATTTTGGCAATAAATGTAAGGGAGACATAGATTAGAATTGAAATATTTGTCTAAGAGTGAGTTAATATTTTATATTCAAGTTCATAAGTTGATTTTAAGCTTCCATTTCCCTTCTTCTGTAGTTTGCATCCATACTGGAAAAGGCCCCTGCTTGTGTTGACAAAATTAGTGTTTTTTATTCTAACTGTAAGACAGTGTCTCCTACTTTATTTTCTCTGTAGAATAATATAGAAACAGAAATGAGTCACAGACTAGCTACCTATCTGGGTCTAAAACCTTTGAATCTAAAGAACAGGCTCATAACTTTGGTGTACTACAGGTCTCAGATCTCACTTTTAGTAATCATATTAAAGCAGTTACTAAATCAGCTTTTTATCATGTCTAAAATACCAATAAGAGTTAAAGCAGACCTGCCTTTATTTCTAGTAGGATTGATTATTATAATGGTCCCTTAACTGGACTTTTTTCAGTTGATTTAAAATGCAGATGTAAGAGTTCTAACTAGGAACAGAAGAACAGAACCCATTACCCTCCATTCTGAAATCCTTAAACAGACTACCAGCATGTTATAGAATAAATTTAAAATTTCTTTTACTGGTTTGTAAATCATTTAGTGGTGTAGGACCAGCACACATACTGTATATGATATGCTGCAGATATATGAGCCGAGTAGATCTCAGATTAAATAGTTATGCATAAGGAAAAGACTAAAATCAGTGAAGCAGCATCAAATTTACTCTGCAGCTTTTAAATGGAACCAGTTGACAGAACATTAGAAGACACTTTTCAATCCAGACTGAAAATGTTTCTGCTTGAACATTTGATTTTTCTCTTTTAAATCAATTGTTTCAATCATGTTTTAAATACAATGTTTTCTGTTTGGTATTCTTTCTTTTCAAATTTGTTGATTCACCTCTACACTTTTATTCTTTTTCCACTAATTTCACTAAATTATTTTCGTATTGCATAATCTGTAAAGCACTTTGAATGCCTGCTGTATGAAATGTGCTACATAAATACATTTCTCTTACCTTTGACTTGACTTGCCTACTGCAGTCAGATCGATAGATAGAAAGAAGGAAAGAAAGAAAGAAAAGAAGACATATGTTAGATTAGAATACGAGACTAAAAATAAAACTATATTAACATTTACAGAAGCAACTATCAGAGCAGGTATGGCAAGTAGTGTCTGCAATAATCATAATATGAAGTTCCTAATGAAAAGTGTCAGAACAGTCACAGGTTATAATATATTTCACAGTATGTGTCCTCAGAAGAATACAGTAGCCTATATGTAACTCAGCACAGTTGAGATTTCAGGTGTTTAGTAGTCTCTGCAGTAAGGAGACTTGTTGTAGAGTCTTAATGCAGTGGGCAGTGCAACTGTATCAGTTTGCCATTGAATGTGTTTCTCTGTTATTTTCAGTGCTCTGTACAGGGAGTGTGAGGTAGTGTAATTTTTTCTGCCACCACCATTTTTTAATTAATTTGTTATGGTTAATTTGTTGATTATATACAGGAGTGTAGAATATAGCACTTAACTACTAAAGATTGGTAGTCTTTGAAAAACATTTATTAAAAAACTCTCCACCTACAAATTTGCCATGTCAATCTAAAATGGCAATCCCAGTGCAATTTCTGAAATATTTTTTATTCATTACTATAATAATAATAATAACAATAACAATAATAATAATAATTTATTATTATTATTATTATTATTATTATTATTATTATTATTATTATTATTATTAATTGTTTTCTATATATATTATATCATCACACACAGAAGTTGGAAGACATTTATGCAAATGTCTAATGTAAATGCCCACAGGTTTGCTGACAAAGAACATTACACTTAACATTGTCTCAGGATTGGCATTGTGGAATATGTCAACATGGAGGTTTACCTGTTTACTAAAACTAATATGCTTGCCTATTCTTTTAAGGGACATTAGATCTTAAAACTGAAATAATGCTTGAATAAACATTCTGATTCAGTCTGTAATTCAACTGCATCAGGCTGAATTAATATATTTCAAGATTCAATTCAGCATCCCTGTTTAATTGAGACCTGAAATGAGAAATTTTAAAAATGACATTATGAAAAGTAACTCATTTTTTGGCAGTTAAAAACTTTAGTTGACCTGAATCTCTTTTCAAAATGTTGTTATAACCCAGCTAAGTACACAACACTTTCACTGAATATTGTAATATTTATTCTGCACAGGATTCCTGATCCAAAGTCACACATCCATCCACTTAATGGCCTGTAAAAACATAACCAAGCTCAAAGGACCTACACGGTAATAAATATGCATGCAATTCGATGAATATTTGGCAGAGAGAGAGAGAGAGAGAGAGAGAGAGAGAGAGAGCTGCTGTTTTTCTCCGTTTTTTATTTTATTTTATTTTTTTTAGAGAAATTTACATCTATACTTACAGTGGAGTAATGTCTTTAAAAGAAATCAAATGCTTGACTAATTAACCAATCAAGCTATGTCTTGCCTACAAGTACATGCAGTAATTGTTAATCTGGGGTTCATTTCCCAAACAATGATGGATGCTAACATAAAACTAATGTGGTAGACTGCATTGTTCAACTAACATCTGAAGTACGACTGTTTCCCAAAGTATAATCCTTCCACTGTGTCTAACGTAAATGATGTAGTGTCCTGGAACAAAGTTTCTAACCACAGATCAAGATCTGTAGTCTGAACGATGCAGCTTTGACTTCTGTCTCAACTCTCTCTTCACCAAAACAGACCAGTACAGAGATTGCATCATTGCGGATGCTGAACCAATCCACCTGTTGATCTCCCACTCTCTTTTACCCTCAGCTGCAAACTGGTCCAGTGAGAGCTGAAGGTCCTAGTCTGATGCCAAAAAAGCAGATATACTGTAGAATCCAGAAGTCACCAAACCTGACACCTTCCTCTTCTTGGCTATACTGAGAAATTCTGTCCATAAAATTATGAACCGAATCATTGACAATGGGCAGCTTTTGCAGAGTCCAATGGAGTATTGTAAACATCCTTTGTTTTTTGCCTATTTTGAAAAAATATTTTTCCTTTTTCCTTTTGGACCTCCCATATACACAAAAAGTGTTTTCACATCACTGAATGCTGATGTTTATGAAGATGTTGAAATGTTTAAAATGTTTAAAACCAAGTTTAGCGTTACCATTTATTTACACCATAGAGCAGAGGTTTCTAAGTCTTCTGCTCTATTTATTCTTAAACCAAGATTAAAATGTAATTTTTTAAAATGTTGAGTTTAATTGTAGAATAACTACATATCTCATCTCATCTCTGCACTGTACTGGTATTTCAGAGACAGTGGTTTAGCCATGACAGTATAAACAAACCTGTACATCACAGTCGTATTTTTAGAAAATCTCAGAGCTTGATGCTCTATGATATGTGTGGTATGTACTGTATGCTCATAATTTATTTTAGAGTTTCTGTAACTTTGCTATTGAAATGATCTTTACAGATCAGCCTGCTTTTGAGAGTGTAATAATGGTCTTGAATTTTCTACATTTGTCCAAACGAAGTCTAACAGTTTTTTTCTCATTTGTTTTGAATTGGGTTTCTTTGTCTATTCAGACTTGTGACAATATGATAAAGATTTAGATCCATTTTTTGCAGAAATATAGAAAATTCTAAAGGGTTCACAAACTTTCAAGCACCACTGTAGATATGTTTGTTTTTGTGATGTCACAAAAATAGTCAAGTTAAAAAGTGCCTCTGTAAGTGCACTGTATTGACTGGGGAGTGTAATTGGAACAAATTTTAAATATTAGCCTAACAATATTTCCACGATATAAGGGCTTTTTAAGACCACAAGGATCTCAGTAATAGACAAATAGATGTTACTCTGTGTATCTCTACTGCAGCGATTGACTCTGCATTTCCAACAGATTCCCTCCTTTGCCTTACTCCAGTGGTCTTATCTGATACAACCTAATAACACGTTGTGGAGATTAGCTCCCAAATGGCCTGTCATCATTTAATTAACCAGCAGAGCTCAGATCATTCTCTTTCAAATGTAACCCTCATACTGGTTTTGAGGTTAAAGACCATCTCTGATCAGTTGTCTGAGTCACTGCCAGTGTACTCCTTCCAAAACACTGTCCTGGCCTTTTAGATATTGTTCTAATAGCTCTGCTTATTGTAAACCAACTTTGAAGCATTTAATCAGTATATAATTGATAACTAAGAGTGAATGTAAAGTTTATAAACAATCATAAACTTAATTAAGGTGATTTAATTATACAGTTATAGTTAATAGTTCATTGATAGCATATTAATCAAAGTTCAATAATATTGATATTGAATATCTAAAAAAAATTACAATATCATTGAAAAGTTAATTTATTTCAGTAACTCAATTAAGAAAGTGAAACTAATACATAGATTCATTCCACACAGAGTGATCTTATTTATTTTAATGATGATGATTATGGTTTACAGCCAATGTAAATCCAAAAGTCTATCTCAAAACAGAATATTATCTAAGACCAATTCAAACAATGATTTTAATACATAAATGATGTTCTACTGAAAAGTATGTACAGTATATACACTCAGTACTTGGTCAGGGCTCCCTTTGTACGAATTACTACATCAGTGCAACGTGGCATGGTGGTGATCAGCCTGTGGCACTGTTGAGGTGGTATGAAAGCCCAGGTTGCTTTGATAGCGGCCTTCAGCTCGTCTACATTGTTGGGTTTAGTGTCTCCATTTTCTTCTTGACAATAGCTCATAGACACTCTGTGGGGTTTAGGTCAGGTGAGTCTACTGGCCAATCAAGCACAGTGATACTGTGGTTATTAAACCAGGTATTAATACTTTTGTCAGTGTGAGCAGGTTCCAAGTCCTGATGGGAAATTAAATCTGCTTCGCCATAAAGCTTGTCAGCAGATGTAAGCATGAAGTCCTCTAAAATGTCCTGGTAGATGGCTGCACTGACTTTGGACTTGATATAACACAGTGGACCAACATCATTAGATGACATGACTCCTCAAACCATCACTGAAAGTAAATTTTGCACTTCATTTTGAAATCAAGCTCTCAGAGTCTGGAGGAAGAGTGGAAAGACACACATTCTAATCTATGTGGAAAGGCTAATGTAGCTAACAAACACTAAAACTCAGTAGTAGTCAACAGTATAGACCAAATTGTTACTATATGTAAAAAATGCATCAACAAAACTTTTCTCAACATGCTCAAACTACATCCAGATCTTTCTCAAGGACCCACAGACTAGCTGAAGTGTTTTGGACAACAGAATGATTTACTATGAGGTTTAAAAAGGAATAAAACTTCTCTGTGATGGACAACTGCTTCAGACAGCTGCAGTGCTGGTATTCATAAAGACTGATCTTGGATCAGACTCGTTCATATTTGATGGTCATTAACATTAAAATTCTAGATCATCACTTCTACACTTGAAATGATTTGTGCATACAGGTACTCTGCCACATGTTAAAACAGGTGGGTTTTTGATAATTATACATAATTTATAACTGTGTACTAAAGCACAATCATGAGTCAAATTTAGAAACATAATTGAACTCAGTCATTGTTATCTAGTTTACTGAAAAGAAGGCACAAAATGATTATTAGATTTGCAGCAAGACTATTTCTGAGATGTTCAGGAGAACATCTGATATTCTATGTATTATGTATTATATTTGAGTTAATGAGGTAGCCAACCTGCAGGTTTGTTTTGTAGGACAAATTTGGTGGAAATGAGAACTGCTGATAAAGATTGAATTTGGTTGCAAATGTAATATACACAACATTATGTCACAACCCCTGCCGTGGCTTTTGTGTTTTGTTCCACTTGTGCTGTCTCTGTCCTTACGCTATTGTTATTGTTCAGGTTCATGCCCCAGTCATGTCACGTCTTATACTCAGTGTTTGCACCTGTCTCTTGTCAGAGTTCACAGCCCTCTCGAATCTTCCTCCATGATTATGTGCTTTAAAAGCCTCCCTGTGGTTGAGTTCTTGGTCTGTCATTCTGTGTTACTCTGTGAGCTACTGCTGTCTGTATGTATGTTTTCATAGTCAAGTTAGTGTTATTAAGCCAAAGTCACAGTGTGTGTTTGTAGTTCTGTTCAATAAAAAGCCACATTTTCAGAATCCGGCTGCTTCCTTCTCCTTGTGCTGCTACACTTTGCACTGTTACACTTTAATTTAGTGTGTAATTAATTGTGTCAAATATTAATTGTGTCTGCATCACTCATCAAACCAGTCTTGGCCTTGGACTTGACTTGGTTTCCTTCCACTTAAGTCTTGACAGCCATGGTCTGGTGGTCTTGTGACTGGAAGGTTGCTGGCTTGATCCCTGGGCAGGTTATGAATTAAGTGCCCTTGAGCAAGGCACCTAACCCCAATTTTTCCCCGGCAACATGGATAAGGCTGCCCACTGCACTGTAGTGTACGTGTTTCACTGCACAAATGGGTTAAATTGCAGAGGTCAAATGTCCCCACTGTGGGACTAAAAAAAGGTTATAAAATAAAATAAAAAAAATACTTGTATATAAATATTGACCAGCCAAACAAAGGTGGTCTTAACTACAGCCCAGAGTTCATCATTTGCAAGTACCGAAGGCATTTTTAAAATGCTGACAGAGTTATGACTATTTAACAAAGATATGAAACAAACTACACATCATTATCTGTGCAAATATCTCAAAAGGTGTCTTGAATCAAGAAACTAGTGCCTTTGCATATTTCATATCTTTTTTTGCTGCTTGCCTCTTTGTAATTTTTAGTTAGAAACCAGACTCAGTGGACTCTTGTTTCTAACTGAACTACATGTTTGCTCCCTCATTGCCTCGTTAGCAACAGTATGCCAGTGCCCTTTAATATTCATGACTTTTATTTACTTATATGCCTCATGTGCAGTTTGTTAGCCACTGCTGATGAACGCACCACCCTCAGACTTGTTTTTACTCAGGCCTGTTTTAACCAACCAATCCATGTGGGAAAAAGAACATGCACTCCATTAATCTTTTTATGTATGTGCTACCTAAGCATGGTGGTAATTGGATAATGCATTGTTTCTTGTGCAAACAGGACATCCATAATATCTATTATCCTTAGATTACTCTTCCGGGAGTTTTTCCCTGTTGCTTAGGAGAAGACTTGACCTGGATATCCGTCTTCCCAGCTTACGCAAACTAGTCTTTAATAAGCAGTTTGGTGAAGGGGGAGTGGGTGGCATCACTCTTTTTGCCCAGGATGATATAAGATGAATACATAATTAGCTAATTAACCTGCAGATCTGCAGGGTTTCATTTGTCTGGATGCACTTCTAATAATAAAATGGGCTTTCGAGCTCCTACATAATCACATCAACTCTAGAAAATGTATAAATAACAAGCTGTTGTGAATACACTTTCTTCTCTTGACTTGGATGCAATATTTTCTCCTCTCTTGCCAGTGGATCCTCTGCAGTGTTATGTTTCATGATCCAAACAGGATTGGGATTTATTTATCTGTACATCAGAATCATTTTCAAGCTCTTGCTGTCCTGAAACAGTTTCAGTTTAAACGAGTTAAAAAATGTGATGTTAAATTAATGTTAGCACATCAATAAGCCTACTTTTGCTGTTATCTCTGATTATAACAAAGCAAACTGCATTTTATATGAATTACATCTCACTCAGAGCTCACAGACAGAAACTGTTCACTTAAACTGGAATTCTTTGTAAATATTTGATTCTCTACTTTCCATCAGTGCAACTTTTGGGTTTGTAAGTGGAAGTTAGGATTTTATGAAAACCTGTGTGTTGCTTTGGAGAAAGTAAAATCTTAATTTTTATTTCTGCCTTTTCTTGCCTTATTTCATGGTGGCCATATTTACATGCAAAGATTTTCACCAGTCTGTCTGAATTCATCCTGATAGTAAATAAGACTAAGGTGTTTCTTTGCACACTCTACTCAACAATCTGAAAATCTGTATTCTTATGTAAAATACAAGTAATTAGATGCTTAGAGTAATGTGACCGTGCCACATCCCTGGCCATGCCCCCTGCCTCATCTATGTCTTTGTCACGTATTCTGTGTATGTTTATGTGCTGTTAAGCCACCATGTGCTCTCTGTGTATGTCCACGTCATGTCTCCTCCACACCCCCAGTCACATCACATCATGTCATGTTTCACTGTAGGCACCTGTGTTTCATCTGCTCACAGTCCTTTTCCATCTCCTGTCATGATTAAGTGTGCTTTAAAAGCAACCCCAGTGTTTCATTCCTTGTTAGTCATCGCATTTGGCCCTTGTTGAAGATAAGATCATATTTTTGTTAAATATTCACCACCACAGTGTTTGAATCTTGTCTATTAAAGTCTAGTTTGTGTAACATGCTGTCTTACGTCTCCTCCTGCACCCCTTGCATCAGACAAGTAACATTTAATATACATGTTAGCATGACAATAAGCAAAGAAATGGTAGAGAAATGGAAGAGAGACACTTCTGAGACACTTCCTTTTGCTTTTTTTGTTTAATTAAGTGTTCAGTTTGAGAAATATGTCTCTGATAGATTTTGGCATTCTGAATCTTAGTTGTCTAATATAATGCTAACAGGCTAGCCTGCTAACCAGCCTCTAGACTATATGTTGGGTTGATGTAGTGTAGTAGGTAACACCACTAACCAGGGTGATAGTTCAGTCCCGGTTTGGGCAATCACATAAGACTATACCAATATGTGTCCTTGGACTAGACTCTAAATGATACATTCACCTACAAATGCAACATGAATGTAAATTGCTCTGGATAACAGTGTCTGCCAAATATATACAATGGATATAAAAAGTTTACACACTCCTGTTAAAATGAATGATTTTTGTGATTTTAAAAAATCTGACTAAGGTTAAACATTTCAGAACCAAACACCTGGCATTTTAACAGGGGTGTGTAGATGTTTTACATGTAAATATATATGTTATACTACAAAGCTATATTAAAATCAAGTTTCATAAACTACAGAAAATACACAATAGTGGCGGATGCTCTAAGACTGCAAGGGAAGCTCAGCTTCCCCTAAAATGTCAAAAAATAAGTGATCAATAATATACTGTTGTGTGTACATGTCCTTGAATAAATATGCGCTACAACGCGCTCAACTTTTGTTCAGAATCAGCTTCTTATCACTGGTAACGACGCGGCTTTCCTCTCACTCATTCCCACAGCTTCACAGTGCTTTAAACAGGGTGGACACTGAGCGTCCACAGAGATCATTAGCAAAGCAAAGCGTGCAGCGAAATGAGATGAGTCATTGGATAAATACTGGCCTTTATCCTGCCCATCGGACGCTCAGCGTCTCTGGGGGTCTATGGGGCAGTGGGCTGGCCTCGGCTGGCCCAGACGCTCAGCTTCTGCATGATGGTTGGATGATGTGTCTGAGGCTGAATCCCTTTTTGATTGACAGCTAAATGAGCAAATCAGTGATCTTTTTGTGTAAACATCCGTGGGAACATTTTTTAAATTTCAATAGTGTTTATTGAGGTAGTTTATAGACTAATATCTCCTATTCTAGTGATTAATAGTGTTTATTGAGGT
>BRDA01085291.1:0-22252 GCA_036984385.1 Crenuchus spilurus
ATCCAGTGTTGGCTGTGTATAAAGTGTAAGCCGTGAGATGTGCATCCCCTTTCAGAAGACTATTTACCAGTAGTATTCCGGTGCCTTTACTTTTGTTATTGTGACCAAAATAACAAAACACAATCCATTCCAGTCATGAAGAAACGAAATAGACCTTTTACTGAGGTAAGTTGGCTGTCTATGTGTTATTTGTTAACTTTGATTAAATTGTCAACAGGATTCCTTATATCAGATGATATTATAACAAATGGCAAATATTTATCAGTGGAAAGCTGCATAGCAACACTGATACCTTAAATGACATTCACATAAGCTTGTATATGCAAATCTTTCACTTTTTATTGGCTGGTCCCAGCATGGGGCCAGCATTAGCATGTCCCGCAGGTCATTATTGCAAGCATGTTGCACATGCACACAGTGTTTTCTGCTTCTCACTTCCAGTTAAACAGACGCTGAAGGGCCAGCCCCATGACCTGGTAAATACATGAAGACTGCTGAAAGTACTGACCTTACGCAGTACATACAGGAATATGACATTTCCATAAGTGAAATACACAACAATGTTAGAAAATAATATTTAAATATAATAATTTTAGACAAAATTTTAGATTATGTCACACAGTGCTCCACAGTGACATCTGCCCATGCCCCTATTAAGCCACATGTAGAGATTGACTGTGGGTTAAAAAATCTGAATCTCCCCCTATTATGCTACATTAGTCTATAACTCTTTGCTTTTACTATTTATAAGTTTGTGTTTGAGTAAAACAAATGTTTCTTGTTATTTGAGAAACTATTTACAACATTTGTTCTAAATTTCAAATGCAAATATTGTCATTTATTTTTTATTTTCAGAAAAGAACTGGGCAAAATAAAAAAAAAAATATACAGTGTTTTCAGACCTCAAATAATGTCAAGAAAACAAGTTCATACACAAATTTAAACAACAAAATAGTAATGTTTAAACTTATGAGGAGTTCTGAAATCAACTTCTATTGGACTAACCCCAATTTGGCAAGATCTCCAGCAGTACTTCACATTGCTTTTGGGTGACGTTGTTGCAGTTCTAGTCCAAAAATTCAAGCAGTTCAACTTTGTTTGATGGCTTGTGAACACTTCCATATAAATGCTCTTTAGGGATATTGAAGATGCTGCATGCTAGACTGGCAGCAGTAGACTATGCTAGACTTGCAGCAGTAAATTATGTAAGTTTTTCGATACCTTTTTATGTGAAATGTAAGACATCAAGCTAAATGATTCTGCTTGGTTGTCATAGTGACAGTACGTTATATGAAGTTTCTTTGTGTTTTCCTGGCTTAGGTAGGGTACAGATAAAGCTCCAAATCCACACTGATTCATAAAGGCCACATCAAGGAACATTGTGTCTCTTTGCCGTCCACACCACAGAGAAATCTTTAGTATGTTTTAGTATTTTAAATGTACAACAGTGTCCAGGTCAGTGAGGTCACTGCTCACTTGCCTACATGAGTAAACATCTAGTACATTAAAATATAGAGACTCTTTTTTTCTTGTTCAGAATTAAATTTCCCATCATGAGCTAGAAATCTGAGATAAAGTAGCTCTTGTCTCCCCTTAACAGAAAGACAATGACCATCTTTGAAATTTCTAAACAGCATGCTTCTATCCTTTTGAGTATTAAGAGTTCAGAAAGTCAGTCTGCTTTCTCATCCCACAAATATGAACGTTCATGCATTTCCTGTGTTGATCACACAGCAAAATATACCAAACAGAAGGGCAACAGGATGTTTAGCTCAGAGAAGTCTCACAGACTTATAACAGAGGTACTGCTGTTTGGATATTAGAGTAATTTGGGTAAAATCGGAACATATACTGACTACTTTAAAAACATGGAAACAGGAGGCTACTTTGACTTTGTTTAACGGTACCTTTATTAGTCTATATACTAATATATCTCAGACAATGACTAAGCCTAGTCCAGGTCTACACAACACATGACTACTGATTTTCCACTGAAAGGCTAAATATCTGTCAGTATGTAAGAGTAGTGATAATAAAGGTGTATTAGGTTTTTATGGTATGTGGATTTTGCCCAGAAATGATCATTAATTAAGCTTCCTTTGACGTAAATAATTAATCTAAATTACACCAGCTATCTGCATTAAGATGGTGTTTCTTTTAAAGTTAATGCAATTACTGCAAAGGCTTAGTCAGACGCTGCCTTGTGTTGGTCATCATTTCCACTTCATAGTCACTCTCTGATATGTGAAAACATCCTGGCATCCTATTCATACTAAGGACATAAATAATCAGGACAAAGTTCTTCTATTTCAGTGGACATTCCACCATTCCTCAAAACATGGACTACACGTCTCTCTGACCATATGTGCCCTTGGTAAGTTAAGCTCAGAATTGTTCCAGTGACACATGTATATTTTCCACTTCCACCTCAGATCTTTAAAGGACAACTTCATTTCTTTTTTGTTTTATCTTAAATATAAGAGTTTAATGTAGTGAACATTGTTATGGTGGCTTTATGTGATGCAATCAATTCAATCTTCTATTGTAAAAGAGTGAACTTATAGGCTTTAGTAAAACTGTTTACTCTCCACTAGAAGTTTAACACGTTTTCAAGGCATCACAAGGCATAGAAATATTATGCATGTTAATTGAATTAGCATTAATGTTGTAGAGAATCACTCACTGTGTGTGCCAGCTCCTCCCCTACAATTTCAATACATGCAAAATAACTTACATTTTATCAACAGATTGGCCTAGAAGTTTGGGGTCACTCAGAACTTTCCATAACAGCAAAACATTTATTTTATAATAGTTTTTTTTTCTGGGTATTTTGAGATTATTATAAAATCCACAAATGCTGCTGCTCCAGGTACTCATTCTAATATGGCAGAAGGGTTGGTTAAGCAAGTGTCATCACATTTTAGCTCAGTTTTGGTATTTCCCACAATTGACAGTGAGCTTACAGGCTGTAGCACAGTTATTTTTCTAAAAATGAGCACAGACAGATTTTGCACAAGGCATCATGGAACATAGGCAAATTGTAGATATGGGCTTTGAGATAACATTAGTTTTACAACACTTAATTCACAAATGCTGAACAAGAGCGTTTTTGTTTTTCAAAGATATAGTGAAGTGGAAAGATGTTTGCACATATCTCCTATTCTAGTGATTACTAATGTTTATTGACATTGGTTATGAACTAATTTTTCCTATTTGAGAGTTTACTGAGGATGTTTATGGACTATTATCTCTTATTCGGCTGTATCCACCATATTCCTATGTCCCATGATGCCTTGCACAAAATAAATGCTGAAATTCTGGTGGAGAGTAAACAGCTGAACTACAGCAATCAGTGAGACTGTCCTACCTCACTTTTCTACTATATAGGTTTGAGTATGTAGTAGCATGTGTGGCTTTTATCATAGACTCCAAATGGTTAGAAAAACAATATTCTTTAAATAAATAAAAGAATGAAAATTTTTGAGCAGCAGTTGTTTGAAATTGCACAGTATCATTAGTTCTCCAGTGTATAAGGTCAGATTAACAAATTACAGATTAATTTGAAATTACTCAATTAATAAAACAGATTCATTTGAATGTCACAAAAATTACACATGAGAGCAATTTAACCTCATCCACAGAGGGTTTTTTCAGGTTAGACTGCCATTCAGAACAGAAGTAATGTACTCAACACCACTGTCATATGAAAACCATTTATCCATAAAACCATTTATCTCCATTTTTCCATGTTTGTTTTTCTACATCATTTGAGTATAACAGCTGCCTTTACACTGAATGACCATTTTATGATGATAGGACCAATAGAAATGCTTTAAAATGACTACAATCTTGGTATATTCATTTAAGTTAAAATTTGTGAATGTGTCCTGTACTTACTATTTATGAGAAAATAGTTTTGTTTTAAAAAAAACAGCGATATATCATGCTTAAAGGCACAATAAGAACAGCCTATGGAATTATTAGAGATAAAGTGATAACTGTTGAAAAAGTGTGATGTATGAGCCCTTTAAGTAGAATTGTAAGCTATTCACGGTGTTGTGTGAGGTAGTTCATCCCTTTGGAAATTACAAGTCTCAGTTAATGACAGGAAGAAAGCCAATCAGCTAATCTTGTCATGTATGAAGAAGAATGAGCCCACAGGCTAGTCCCATTCATGAGCATTTATAGCTCAGTCACCTGATCACAGTGCATACTTGCTGTTTGGGTTTGGTCTGGGAAGAACGCCGTCTATCAGGTATGCTAATGGTAGGTTAGCTTGAACAAGGTGTTGAAGTCTGGGGGTGTGGCCTTTGGTATGTTTCATTGTACTCAGTGGTATGTACCTGCAGAATGAGCAAATAGAATAAAAGTCAATGGGGTTTCAATGGAATATTTCTCTGCTTATTAATGATAACTAAAGCTCAGACCAAGAGTTTCAGACATATACTTATATGTGACTAGGTCTCATGGTTTTATATTCTGGTAAGACCCTCATACAAGGTTATGTGAAGGGAGTAGGTTGTTACTGTAGAGGGAATCAATGATGCTTGGTATGGGTGTGTCCATGTGGTCACCCATAAGTCCACTGAATGAAAGGGATTAGTGATCATGAGAGTGTGCTTTAACTTATCATTTGCAGCTGTGAGCTTTGTTATGGTTAATACAACATTGATTTGGGGATTAAAAGTTGGTAACTCCCATTTGAATAATTCATTGAGAAAATGGAAAGGGTGGAGAGCTTGTGCTGGATATTAAACTTGAAGAGGAAATGAAATTGGCCTCAACTACACTGGAAGGAAAATACACGTGATTCCTCAAATATTTAGTATTCTCTTGTGATTTCACAACATTTTAAAGCTTCCTGTTTAATCATATTTTCCATGTTTAATAAAAAAATATATAATAATTTACCACCATTCTTCTGGGAGTAACCATCAGTTCTTTCTATTAAAACTCAGATTTGTTGTTTTGAAAGGTATGTTCTGGTATATAGTCTAAAAAAGAGCCACCAAGTCCCTGGTAATGGATATAGCCTAGCCTAACTCATGAAGTCACCCCTCCAGTGCTAGATTATGAACAATGTGCTCTCTCAACTTCTGCAGCCTTGGAATGTACCACTTCCGAGCCTGGTGGAGGGGTGTTAAAGACGCTCTCTGCTTCGCTTCTGTGTCGATTTTGAAAAGAGGGGGATGGCTGGAAGTCAAGTGCTGAAAGGTGGCCATATGGAAAAGGGGAGCGAGGGAGGGAGTGACGGGTTTGTGTGTGCTCCTCATGCAGACATGAGGAGCGAGGGTGGGGGCTGTGGGAGAAGTTGGAGGCAGCCGGAGCGTGAAGGGAAGGAACAGTCCGGTGCACTGCTGGGAATAATGGGGCTGATTCAAGCTTTTCAAGCATATAGTCCCGTGCCTGTCAAATAGCATGTACAAGTAGACTGTGTGTGTGTGTAGCTGTGTCTGAGTGTGTGCATGCACGATACTGGAGTAGTGTGGAGGGGAAGCAGCTCCACATGCTGAATGGTGCTTTTGTTCTGGGCCGGCTGTGGCTTTTTTACATTCGGCAAACCCTGCAGATACAACTGCCTCTGCATGAGAGGAGCATTGAAATGAGCTCCCTCCGCCCTCCCCTTTCTCACCTCTCCCCAGTCCCCTAGCTCGTCTCCTCCCACTCCACACTCACTTATCCCCTCCAAGTGCTGCTCACATGTCTGCGTGTGTGGAGCCCAAGCAGGTACCGAGCCTTTCTGTGTGGAGGCTTCAGTGGATTTGCTGTGCTTTGTCAGTGATGAGCCGGTCTAAAGGCCCGGATGTTCCACCCACTCCTTTCTTCCTCCCTCACCCTCCCTCTCCACGTCCCCTTGAGTGAATCTCTCTCACTGCATTGTGTGTGAGCATGTGGTTGTTTTTGTACATTTACAGGGAAATTGACTATGGAAAAGCAGGGGAATAATATAAGGACCCATTTTTTAATGCTGTTAACATTTGATCAGGAACATAGCACCAAATTCTGGGGCTCTGATGACTGTGCTCTCTTTGTCCCCTACTATCCTCCCGAAACCCCCAAAGCTATTGGAGGGCCACCAACCAAGGAGGGCCTTGGGTAGGTAGGTCCACAATTACACCCTGTCTGATGCCCCTGACAGCAGCCATAGTGCTGAATAGTTCACAGTGAGAGACACTCTCATCCTCAACAAATTCAGTAGCTGTAAAACAATTTTATCCTTGTAATATGTAATGGAATGCACACTAAGAAAATTAAGTACAGATTTGTTGCTGGGGCTGCACCTTATCGAGGTACAATAAAGTACCTTTCCATTGTTGTAACACTACCCATGGTTTTTGTACCAGTTAAGGTACTATTCTGTACCCAAAGAGGTTAAGTCTGAGTTTAAGTCTAAGGTTGAGTACAAGACAGTACTTATGTTGTACCTCTGTTTTTAAGTGTATGCCAAACATGTCATTTAAAAGACCAGCAATTTTTCCCTCTTTCAATTCAAGGAAGTTGCAGTATACACAGAACTGGGTTCAACATTTTGGGGTATCACATACTTTTATTTCAGAAAGTATTTTATTTTATTTTTAGTTTTGAGACTATGATAAAACCTACTATTGCTGCTACTCCAAATACTCAAATTTGAGAAGGGCAGTACCTCCCACAAGTTGTCACGTTTTTCACACACACACACACACACACACACACACACACACACACACACACACACACACACACACACACACACACACACACACAGTACCCTCAAAAGTACAAATTATTTATATATATATGGCCCCATGTCCTGGCATTGTATAAAAACAAGCGTGTGTGTGAACAAGAAAGGACGTTTCATGCGGTGTGCACCTGGCCTGATGGGCAGGTAGAGGAATGCTGTTGGCCGCCCAGGATGGCAGGAATGTGGCTTGGGTTCACTGGTCTTTCTTCTTCCTCTCCACATCCTCTTTTCTCTTTCATTGTTCTCTTTTTTTCTCATATTGTAATTCAGAGAAAAAAATCTTGGAAAATCCTTCCAGCATAAACACCTGGTCAGGTTTATACAGAGTAAGAATGTGTCTCTGTGTGAAGACTCTATAGATTGTGTACATATATTTAAACATAAAAGGACGAGATAAAAAATAATAACGTACAACCTGATAGCAATTAATGACACCAAACATTGCACACTAAAGAAAGTGTGATATTGTCACTTGGTGTGTAGCACCTTCACTTTGATTAGATTCTAATTCTTTGGTCATCTCACATTTCCATTTTGCTATATATCAAATTCCACATCTGTTCTGTTTCCATATGGGTTATTTTGTTAGACGCTGGATTAAAACAGTTTACTGGCTGGAAAGCAGAGTACTTGAGGTTGCAATGAGAAGAACTCTTGGTGTGTATGTGTTATCTATAATAGCTAATGTTTACGTACGCAGAACCAGGCCAGTAATCCTCATTCACATGTTCCTGTTCTTGAATTTCAAGTTGAGATTATTTTTGAGATTTTCACACAATCCATTCTGTTAGACACACCATTTTTCTTTTTTCTAGATGATCAGATATTGTCTGAAAGGTAAGTTATTGTTTTATTGTAAGAAAATCTTACCAGGGCCTAGTTTTCCTTTGCCTCTGGAGCCAAATTACAGTGTCAAACAGGGTCAGAAAGAAGTTGTGCTGGCCCTGTTTCAAATGGCAGAAACACAGGACATGTGTTATTTATGAACGCTCCATCAGAGTTTCAGAATAGAGCTCATTTCAACCTTTTTGTGCATATAATAAGAGCAAATAAGAGGCTCTTTGTACACATCTGTTTTTAGGGGCAGTTGCTACATGGCAATCTTGAGACTTTGTAGCCAATTGATTTTTGCATGACAGTTTTGATCTCCAGCAGAATTTTCAATCAGATCAAATAAATATGGCTTATCTGTTTGTTTGGGTTTAAAATGAGACTGAGAAAGGGTAACTGCAAGAAGAACCAGACCAGAACCAGATCAGAACACAGCAGTGGCCTTCAAACACTGCATATATTCAAATAAGTGAACACATCCTCTACAGAGAACCTTTCTGCCTTTTAATGCACAGTTAATGTTTGTTATATACAGGGAAAAATAAAACAAAAAGTGTGGCTTATGGAAAAGTTATGGCACATACATTTATTATTTTTTTGTATTTTTTCCAATGTGTGATGATATGACAACGACTCCCTCAAATTGTTGACAGTGAGTTTACAGGCCTGTAAGGCAACGTTTAGCACATATTCTCATTGTACTTTGAGGTAGCATTAGTGCTATAGCAAATATTTCACTAATGTTGAACAAGAACCTTTTACAAAGACATTCCAGTTGAAAAATGCTTGTGCATGTCTCCTATTCTATAGAGTGTTTACTGAGGTTGTTTATGGACCAATATATTCTATTCTTGTGTATACATAACACTGTCTTGTGATGCCTTGCATGGAGTATGTGCTTAATGTGGTATACAGTAAACTGTTTATAATAATATAATAATAATTATTCATTATTATTATTAGTTTAAAATAATATAATAATTGGTGGTGACAAAATTAAAAAATGGTGACACTGCTCATATACATACATACATACATACATACATACATACATACACATATATATATTTATAAACACAGTCACAATTATATATATCCATGCTATGTCACAACAGGATACTTACATGCCACTTTTGAAATAAACAGTTTTTAAAGAGTTCAGTAGTTAATATTTAGTTCTTTTATGTTTATTGTAGTTTATATGGAATTCTCTTGAATATCTTGTGCAGTCCTGAAATACAGCCTCATTAATGTTTTATGTGTCCTAATGTATCTGCTGTTTGTATTTTACAGCAAAATATATGTCAAAAGAAATCAATAGCTGGAATGAAATGTGTAGCCTGTTCAGTGCAGTGGATATGGTGATGTGTTGCCCCATCTGCTGGATGAGTGGATGAATGCTATATACCATTCATATTGTTTTCTCACTGTGACCTTTTTAACTGTGGTTCTTGTTTTATAAAATGAATACATTGATCCAGTGAACTATATTACTACATAAAGAGTATAATAAGGGTCATCACAATGAACAAGTAAATTGAAAAATAGAAAAAATTGTGTTTTCATATGAAACTTCTGCATTATCAATCAGTCACAAATGATGAAAAAGTATGAAGTTTTCATAAAGGTATGTAAAAGGTATAACCATGTTATTTCTTGTAATATGCAGTCATTTCATTTATTCGTGTCCTAAATGCACAATCAAAATTTTTTGTATGTAGAGATTCCAGTTTTTCTGTTTCATATTTCATAGGAATAAACAATGTCAAGCATACAGATCCAGGTTGTGACCATTCACATCCATAATATACAAAACATAGATTCAGAGGAGTGCTAATGATGCATGTTTCATGCTATTGACAGAAAAAGTAATAGTGTCTCTGATTAATATAATCCATGATGAATCTCTGCCCTCTAGTGGTCCAATAATATAATTTCAGTGATGTAAATATTACAGAACAGTGCAATAGAAACAGGCCCTGTGGAGTTGTAGTCAGTACTGAAATGCTTCATCACATTTTAGCTGTCACTATATACTGACACGAGCTGATGTATTACATTACTGTAATTTGTATTTTTTAATTACATCATCTTGTATTACAGTAATGCCCTGCCCAGTGACCAGTGCAGGGTTAGGGGGCTCCCTGCCCCTTACCAGGATTAAGCAGTTGAGAAGATGGATGGATGTTCTATTTCAGGGATACAGTCAGAAGAGCTTTTACTGATGGGCTTTGCTGAATAAATGATTATTGTCTCTATTATCACCTTGTTGTTGTATTTGCATATAAATTATGATGCTGAGGTCTGTGTTGTGAGTGCAACAGAAGCTTCTTTGTTTGATTTCTGTTTCTTAGCAATGACTTCTTGACATTGACAGCTCCATATCTTTTCATCCTTTCCATTTTTAGCACTAAGTTATCTTCTCACAGTGGATGGATGGAGAGAAATTCTTATGGATTTTCTTCAGATCTGAAGCAAATGTGGAGCTTTTATACATGTTATACCTTTACACACGTTCACACAGTACTGATGATATCATATAACCACATAAGACCACTTATAGTCTTGTATTCTTTTGGCAATTTTGGTTGCTTAAAACATACATGAAACCAAACTGCAATTGAATTGCAAAGCATCTGCCTAGTTGCAAGATTTTTTTTGCATTCAAATAATTGCAGGAAGGTTTCCTCAGAGCCAGCCGTGGAACTGCTGCTGTGTGGGATGTTCACATGTTTGCAGGAGCTGAGTGTGCTGTTAAATCTAGCTCAGTATCATGCAGGATTATATAAGTAAGGTGAAGACAAAAAGGAGGTTGGCATTAACTCATGACCACTGCCAATTACAACCAATTTTACTCACATGCTCTCATCCTCCACGTGCCACAATAATAGCTCCAACCCACTGAGTCGTGGACTCTACAAGACCTCTGAAGGTATCCTGTTGTATCTGGCATCAAGACATTAGCAGCTGAGCCTTTAAAAGGGAAAAATGATGGAAAAATCACCTTTTCAGTGTTTTTACACACATATTTGGGTAGCTCAGGTGCATATCAAACTATGAACAATTAAAATCCAGTAATTTTTTTTTTTGTGGGTAGTTTGGGTCTGAAAACATTACATTTAATGACTGGGTCAGGATTGGGCTCTCCTTATTGTGGGGACTTTTAGACATGCCCCCATTAGTGTAACACTACCCACAAGTTTGAATTCTGGTTGGTCATTTTATATTTACACATAGTTAGATACAGAGAAACATAAAACCTGAAAAACAAAAAACAGTAGAGTGGATTATGATTATGTTTGATGGTAACATTAATTACTGATTGTAAAAACATGAACTTGAACTTTTATCTTCAAATGAAGATTATTTTTGTGCTGCTTTAACCATAATGTGTTATTTTTGTGCTGCTTTAACCATAATGTGTTATTTTTGTGCTGTTTTGGCCATAATGTGTTATTTTTGTGCTGTTTTGGCCATAATGTGTTATTTTTGTGCTGTTTTGGCCATAATGTGTTATTTTTGTGCTGTTTTGGCCGTGTTGCAGTAAGGTCATTTTCATAGATCTGTATCTCTAAAAACAGGAGTATGAGTTTGTGTAAGTTTAGTTGTGGCCTTGAGTACGAAGCTGAACTTCATATAGTACAGTGATATAAGATGTATGTAAGAATGGTGTGTGTGTGTGTGTGTGTGTGTGTGTGTGTGTGTGTGAGAGAGAGAGAGAGAGAGAGAGAGAGAGAGAGAGAGAGAGAGAGAGAGAGAGAGAGAGAAAGAGAGAGAGAGAAAGAGAGAGAGTATTAGAATTCTTCGTTACACCTTAAATAATGCAGGCTTAGGGTAAAATGGTCAGTAGTGCCTGACTGTAACTGCTGCACCATTTAAGGTGGAACAGAGAAATGTGAATAACACTCTGATAAATAAGAAGTTTCTGCTTCATTGGTTGTATTTTCAGTCAAAAGCAGAGTTGATCTGATATTATTTTCTTATCTTTGATCAGTATGGATTACTGGTTAGTGTGTGACTTCAGACAGTACTATGCTGTTTATGTCGAGTTAGTGAAAGACGGTGCAGAGAGTAACTTTAGTAAGAACAAGGAAGTACATCAGAGAAATAAAGCTTTATGATTTAAATGTTGTGACTGCTTGGTGAGCTCTCCTGTGTGTCTCTGCTGCCTGTGTGTGTATATGTATGTGTGTGTATGTGTAAGCTCTGCCCTCTGTGCTGAAAGAGGGGCAGGTGAGCAGTGCATCATGTACATAAAACCTGACTCCTTAAATCCTGTTGTTCATCAGACATATCTGACTACTAACACCTGAGATAGTTTGAACAAAAATTGTAACACATTTTATGTTGATTTTCAGGCAACTTGTAAACTAAAAGTGAACAAGTTAAAAGGGGGATAATATGAGACCTTCAAGTCCTGAAGTTGGTGAGATTGAGCTGCCACAGATCGGATTTATTCATGCAAATGCTACAGATGCTTGATCAGATTGACATTTGAGAAATTTACAGGCCACTCTCAGAAGACCGTTGCTAACTGTAAGCCTTGCCATTTCAGAGATGTGCTGACCCTGCTGACTGCCACAACTACACGTCTACATGCTTGTGTGTTTTACTCCAGCACCAACATGTCATCTATGCAAACTGAGTGTTCTCTTAGCATCTATGTATCTCAGGCATTCACATGCACCATTGTTAGGAGATAACCCATGTTATTTATTTAATCTGTGAGTGGTTTTAATGGTTTTAATGTTGTAGCTGATCAGTTTGCATGTATTGCATATAAATAAATCAACTCAGTGATGAGAGATATATGCAATAATTAACTAATTAATTTATTAATAGATAATTAATACAAGTATATTTCTTAATTTTTAATTAGATTAATTAATTAATAGATATGAATTAATAGTTAAATCGATAATTTGCATTCAAATGATACAGTGTAAACCTGTATTTTTAATTCATCCTGATTTTTTCCAGTGGAGGGGTATTTACGTACAAGTATTATTATTATTTCTAAATATATATAATTACTTTACGTTTTACTGGTTATTTCAATGACAAAGATAAAGGTTTGCTGTCAGTGTCCAAGAGTATTTTACTTGAACCATGTAGCCAAAGTATTTTATATAAAGTACTCACAGTCATTTGCTCTAAATGAGATCATGTGCCTCTAAATACGTCACTTTGTCCCAGAATTTCCCTAGAAGCATGCTTTTTTGATTCATCATGTGCTGCCTGCTTGTGGTGCTTTAATGGTCTTCTTCATCAACTCTAATAGTAAGCAAATGTTAGAAAATAAGGATGTAGACCACAGAACTACATGAGTTGCACATACACTTCTTTGAAAATTTATAGTAGATGGACCACAATGTCCTGAACTTCATGGTAATGTAACTGTAAGTAAGTCTGGACCAGTTCTATGGGCCGAGTCATCATTACCACCATTATTATATAAGATAAACTCAGTATTTAGTATTAACCGCTTAAACTCTAAGGGACTCCTACACGAGTCAACATTTCATTTCAGTACCCTTAAAAGCAAAATGTACATAATATTTTCAAAACAGTTGCATAATTGAATAATATGAACAGCTGAATAATTCAGTAATAAAGGGGTTAAATCTATCTGTCTAAATACATAAATTGAACAGAAAGCTGTAAAGAGTGGCTTTTGTCAGTTCAGATTTGATTAATGTCTTCTTACTTTTCTGTTCTGATCTGAAACTGGCTGACTAAAATAATTAAGAGAAAATGACAGAAAAGTACAAAGAAAGAAGGAACAAATGATGCATACAGTAATACATTAGAGCTCTTTAATGTACCCTCTGGAAGTCATCTTAAAATATGGTTCAATAAAGATCAAACGCTATCTGTTTAAACTAATAACACAGAAACATAATATATTATTCTTGCCCATAATGAATACCTCATTCAAACATTCACAGTGCAAGTTAGAGAAAATATGTGAACCCCTAGGCTACTTGAAGTTATGTGACTAAATGGAATCAGGACTTATACTGCATTTGACTAAAGCTCATAACATAATTTCAAACAACCAATAAAATGGCATTGTAACTGGTAATTTGAAAACTGGGGATTGGCAACTGAGGAACTCCAAGCTCAAACCAACATGACTGTCCACACCATGAACAGTGGTAAAGAACCTCTTATTTAAATGAGTTTTGCTTAAAATAAACTGACAGGCTTAGTAGTTGGTAAAATCTTTTACACTGACCATGAAATTTGTTTTGAAAAGTTCAGCACATCATGAATGTAACATCCATGTTATTCCCAGTTTGCAATGTGAACACGTTAAAAATGAAGCAGTTTTGAGGCCTGATTTCCAATTCTGAGGTTAAAGCAAACCTGCAGGCCAGTCAATAAAGTTAGACTGAGACAGTGTTAAATTCGTTAATGATAATTATGACAAAAAATATTAATTTAGACCATATTTTATAATGAAAACAAGACAACTAAATAAAAACTATTTTAAAACGAAAACTATGACTAAAAGTACTACACTTTTGATAATGAATAAAAACGAAACAAAAATGTCACAGAAGAACAAAAAGAATGTATTTGTCATGTAATCCACTTTTTTAAATATAAACCTTCTGTACCACATCCTTACTTCTGACATTCTGGAAGCAAAGTAAGCTGCCCTGTCACAATGGTGAAGCTTAACAACACAACGTGCTGATGTCACTCCGGCAGCTTGGACAGAAAAGAAGAATCAATTTATGGAGTATTTTTACTTTTGCTGCCACACAAAACAAAACGGAGTGCAAAGTTTGTGGACTGAAAATAACTGTTTAAAACACGACGAACCTCAAGAGGCACTCAGTTCTCACCACCATGAGCTTTACCAAAACAGTAAGCTATAGTAGCCAACGTAGCTAGCTAGCTACTGTAACTAGCTAGCTAACTGCGATAAATATGTATATCGTTTGATATGTTTCAGTTTTGAATTTTTCAATGTCTAAAGGAGATGTGTGCAATCCGTTATCTTTATCTTAGGTGTTTAGATTAAATAGATCACAAACACATCTAACTGAAACATGAAAACCCAAGACCTCAGTGCTGAGAGGCGTACGTTGTATCCACCAAGCCACCGTGTTTGCCTGACTTAATACAATTGCAGGAATCAGGGAAAAGTCTTAGTCTAAGTGTAAGAATTGAGAGTCCACTCTGTACCACTACATCACAGTGAGTAGAAACATAAGCACAAATGTTGGACTCCAAGAAGTATCACAACAGATGCCTTTAATAAACATCAACAAAGTCACTTTGAGGAACATTTTGCATCTACATTATGTGTATACAATGCATAATATAGATGCTACAATTGAATGCAGCCTTATGGGAGTGGAGGGGCATTATTTTAATTAACTTTAACAAATTATTCAAGCAGTTGATATAAATACTGAATGAGGTGCCTAGAACTCACCTAATACGTTCTTAGAAAATGTATAACTGCACTGTATAGTTTCAGTTATTCCCTGTTTGAACAAACCTGATCCAGTCCATCAGATGTTCAGGGTCAAGGGATAACTGTGAAGGCCATTGAGAAAGATGGTCAGGCTTGAAAAACACTCATTTCAAAGAATTGTGATTTGAAAAAGAGATACTTATCAATTTCCATGTGATACAGCAGTTTTACTGCATGAGTTTAGTTTACTGCTTATTCAGTCATATAATTCTTGCTGAAATATTCTCAGTTATATATTCAGGCACATATGAGGATTTGTGGAATAAATCTTTATCATGTTCTTCATTACTGCATTTCTGATCTGTAATATTTGGTGATTTATGTGGTTATACTGTATAAAAACCACAAAGTGGCGCCATTGGCTTTTTAGAGTGACTCATTGCCTGTTTGAGGGTGTAGACACAAAGCTCTCAGTGCACACACTGGAAGTCCACACAGTGGAAAACAAAAATAATACAGACTTGGATGCTGGTATTAACCCTTCACAATGTGTATGATGCCCTAAATGTGTATAATGTCCTAAAATATGTAAAAGGAGGTAAAATAGGGAATCATAATGAATAAGATTATGATGTATAAGCTACATGTGCTGTCACTATACTTGCATTTAAAGTTTACATTTAATTAACACTTTAATGTCAGAATATTTAGTTGATATCTATTCTGACATTGCCTGAGCATGAAATGTACAATAAAAAAATCACATAAAATTCTCACATGACAGTAGACTTTAAATGAAACAATAGACATTCAAATAGAAATAATAATAAAAAAACATTAATTATTATTTAATAAAAAATATGCAGCTCCAGTGAATACTGCTGGATTTTTCCCAAGGTTTAATCATACAAAATTCCATCACTTTAGATTAATCGGTAGTTCTGTCATCATTGTATACATAGGCTGGGTGTTGGAGGTGAACAGGTTTATTTGGACCATTTTTAACCCTATAAAGTGTCTAACTACATTAGCAGTGTGGTAATTAAACGACAAATGATCTTACATAATTAATTATTATCTAAATAATTATAATTATTTTAATGAATTAAATAAGTAAGAAAAGCTAATATATAAAATCAGATACATGTCTTTTGCCCCCTGGTGGATTATGTATATGCTGCATACACCAGAGGACACATGCCATTTGAAATGACTTGATTAAAAAATTAAAGGGAAGTGTATGAGTGGTTAAAAAACTTTGCTCTTCATGTTTTTGTTTGTTTTAATTTACAATTGATTTTGTGTGTATCAATATTGATATGATACAAAACAAAATAGTGGGCATAAGCCTTGTAACTAGAAGGTAGTCGGTTCAATCCCTTGAACGGACAGCACATGACGGAGGTGGCCTTAAGCTAGGCTCCTAACACACAATGGCTCCTCAGGAATCATGGATGGGGCTGCCCACCACTCTGTGCCAGTGTCCCCAGTCTGTATGTATCACCATGTAGTTGTGGAGGTCAAATACAAGCACATTGGTCCATGATTATGCAATGTAATTTTTTTCCTAATTGGTCAGAAGGTCAGTTTCAAAGCATTAAGGGATATCTGGCAGTCATTTGATGGTTCAGGCTTTCCAGGGTTAATGCGAGTTGCTGAAGCTGGTAATCCACTCGGTCCATTTAGAGTGCGGTTTAACGTTCAGTCTATTTGCCAGAGAAGTCAAACTGGAATGTGGGCTGCTGTCACTCCAAATACTTAATCTGCCGTCTCTCCAAAAACATGAAAGGTGATCAACCAGAAGCCGGATCACATTGACCCCCTGAGCCCTCATTAAAGGCGTGCGGGGGGACTGAAAGGCACTCTGTCAAGGAACGGCAGAGTGCCACCGTGCTCTACTGCTCTACAGCTCTGTGAACTCTGTGCTTCAGAAAGAGACTTCCCTCTTCTGATAAACACATATCTGCACATCCCACCGGACCCGGCGCATGAACGGCACTGCTAAACGCGCACTTGTCTGAGCATGGGACTACAAGGGAAGACACTGTGCGCACTTCATGTTTTGTCCCTAGGTTGTTCGTTTGAGTGCATAAGAGATTTTTTTAGCGCCTTCCCTCTGTCTTCCTGTTTTCATTAAAAGAATCTCCAGACGCAAAGCTCGGCTTCACAAGAAAGCTTGCATATTATCGAAGGGGATGAAAACAGGAAGATGTGTAAAGCAACATATACATATAGCACCAGATATTGTTCCCTTTCAGGTATTCTTTTGGGTGTTTTCATTTCGGGTTTGATTTCTCCAAGTTGTTACACACAAAGGGAGGCTGCCACGACGACGCCTTACAAAGGCCCCGTCTCAATCCCACACAGGCACACCCTGTTTCTGAAAAAAGAAAAACCTTTCCTAAAACTTTCTTTATCTTCTCTTTATCACCCCAGTGGTCTCTGCTTTATCCAGCTTGGATTAAAGATTCATTCTCAACCTATCTTAAGAATACTATTAGCGCCAGACACTGGACAACATAAGAGGAAGGATGCTTAAATAAGTCAACATGCATTATTTGTAAGGTAACAGTCTACTAGAGAACTCTCTCAATAACAGCAGCAGTCTATAGTATTTTTAAAAGATTTTCTATCTGAACTGTGCCCTTTAAATGGGCAGAAAATGTGCCTCATGATTTGTAATACAATAAGACTTGCTTACTTGCTGAACATAAAAATGTAGCACTTTTATATTTTGGTCCCCGAATTTTTTTTTAGGCTGCACAGCACTGAAGGGACTTTATGTGGGTTCATCTTGCAACTTGGATTTGTGCCACAAGAGGCCACCCTTCAAAAAGACAAATACTATGCTATTTAAAACATCAGAAAATGGAACTAAAATCACTTTTAAAAAGTTTTTTTTTTAACATTTTTTTGCCAAAAGATATAGCCCATGGCTTATGGGAAACAGTCTCTTTATTTAATCTTTATTCATTATCTGGCAGCTCAAAACAGGCAGAAAAGAACAAAGTGAGTAGAAAGAAGTGGGTGTCAGCATTCATATTTAATTTGCATGTATTGTACAAAATAAAAAACTAATGAATGTAAAGAATAAACGCTGGACCTGTCAGTGAGTCCAGACTATTTAAGAATTTAAGCAACTGTTATGCACTTCTAGTTAGAACATGTTACACTGACTAATGTTTGAGTGGATGGTAAGGAATTTAGGAGAATCTAATTATTATATATTGTTGTAACAATATATAATTTTTTATGTGTTACTGTCATCAAAGTAGCTGTATATATATATATATATATATATATATATATATATATATATATATATATATATATATATATATATCACAAAATAACAGATTTAGACCAACTGAAGGCTTGTAAACAAAAGCCAATACACAGACCACATGGTAGTAAGCATCTGAATGGATGTTGACCCATTATGCCATTTTATTTTGTTAAATGATGTGAATACACTTTATTCTGGGATACTGTTCACTATCACTGCATGAACATGAACCCACCTCACCTGACATAAACATACATAAACATTTATAAACACTAATGGGCATCATTTGTAAATTTTTGAGTTGAAAAAAATCAGCCTTTATAACAGATGTTGCTTACTGGGATAAGCCTTTACAAATGTTTATGTATGTTTATGTCACTTGTCATGATGTGATTATGTAGTATAGTAAAGTATTACTTTTTATTTTTATCAGTTGTACATGCACACAAATGTAGCTGCCCATAATTTAAGCTAATGCATGTTTGTCATGTATTATATAATATAGATGAATATGCTGATCAGTCACAGCAGTAATATCACTCACAGATTAAATGAACAACACTGAGAACACACAGTACAATGGTGCATACGAAAGGTCTGTGATATTTTAGATTTTAGATTCTTGTACGTGATGTGTTGGATTCTGGAGAAAAAAAAAAAACATACAAGTGTGAAAAACTAAGTTACATTTTATTTCTAAAGCATATTTAAAATAATCAGAGTTGTACAAAGCTGGGAAGACATTAAAAACAAGAAACAAGTATGCTAAGACAGAACTAAAAGAGAGTAAGGCTAAGATATAGCTAAGAAAACAGCAGGTTAAAGTGTCGGCTATGACACGACTAAAACAAAGCATAAAATACATAGAATAGCTTAGACAAGAGTAAAATACAGCATTACTTATTACACCAACAAGGCTCCACATCACAGTAAATTCAGATAGTTTCAAAAGCCATGCAAGAGTTTAGATTTAAATGCCTGTATGGAGGAAGCCTGTCCAATCTCAATGGGAAGACTATTCCAGAGCCTTGGTACTGCCACTGAGAGCACTCAGTCAATTTTTTGTCTCTTCATAGTCCAAGGAACCCTCAGAAGAAGATATTCAGCAGATTTCAGGGTTCTTGTTGGAGTATGTAAGTGAATTAGTTCAGTAGGAATCATCCCATTCAATGCTTAAAAAACCCACAATACGAACTGATCCACTTTGACAGGAACCAAAGCGTTTTGACCAGACATCTGGGTCAGAGCATCTACAAAGCAACAAGGGATATGTAGTGCTTTCAGTCAGCAGTGGTCAGTATAACCAACAGCAGCCTCCAAATTCCCCAGACCTCAATCTGATCAAGCATGTGTGGGATGTGCTGGAATAACAAATCTGATCTGTGGTGGCTCCACCTCACAGTGTTCACAGCCTGCTGCTAAAGTCTTGATGCTAAATATCACAGGACACCTCCAGAGGTCTTGTAGGGTCCATAACGCAGTGGGTCAGAGCTGATTTGGTGGCATGCAAAGGACAGAGAGCATATGAGGTTTTAATGTTATGGCTGATCAGTGTAGCGTGAAATGACCAGATGCACAGATTACAGGAACACATACATGTTAACACCACATTCCAGCATCACATCATACATCAATCTGACATCTTGTAGTGTGAACTGTCTGTGACTATCAGAAGAGAGGAAAAGGGCGGCCTCTTTAGGATGCGCTGGAATGGATCCGTTCTGTTTTGGAATGCCCTCCTGATTGTCTCAAGAGCTTGGGAGCATGCAGAAATGGCACGCAGACAGATTCCAACATGCATGTATCTACTTGGTCACACTTGAGCCTGTCGCAGTGGGATGCGTTGCTGAGGGCTGTGACCACACTATAGCTGACCTTTGACCTTTCTATCTGTGCTCTTATGCTGGCACAGCCCTTGAGCCACAAACACATAGGCCAACATGATGGCCTCATGCTGTGCTCCTGCTTCTCTCAGACTCCTATGAGTCGAGACAGGCCCTTTTTATTTATTACCTACAAATAGAACTTTTAAAATGGAAGGTTTGTGGTGCGCCATTTGATGAAGGTCCAGCAATGTGAGATGTTTTGTGAAGCTGGGAGTCATTATTAGCAGAGCCAGCGGTGGCGAACTTTCATTTCCTGGTGTTTTGTGGGGGGGCTGTGCATGAACAAGATGGGAATCTCTTAAGCAGACCTACAACACTCTTCTGCAGTGTATACATGCCCAGTCTTTTCTCTTGACGGCTTCATTTGTTGCACCATGCCAGAGAAGATGTAATTTGTGATATGTTACAAATCTGTAATGGATACAAACTAAAAGAGTCAGATTTAAAGACCAGATGGACAGATGTACACCACACACACAGCATCCACTGGAAAATGTATTACTTTCATAAGTTTGGATGTGCACAAGGCTGGGCTAAAGTTGCTTGTGCAGGAGCTTGACTGCGCTGCAGGAAGGAAAAAATATAAGAATAAAATAATAAATGTTATATTTGCTGTTGTTGCTGTAAAAATTTATTAGCTTTTTGATAAGACCAGAGCCATAAAACGTCATGCAAAATGATGCTCCATGTGATGTTGCAGCTTCCAGACTTGGTGTTGTTGAAGGCTTTGGGTGTGTCTTGTGGAAAAGACTATTGAATGAAATAATAATGTTCTTGTATGCTTATGAACTATGTAGTGTATGTCAAGTATGACATGTACAGATCTTAGCTAGCTAGCTGGTTGGCTAACATATAGGCAGTTGTATGAAAGAAGCTAAAATTACTTTTGAATGTGGTGTGTCCTTTATTCAGTTTAAAGCAACATCAACTCAAAATTTCTGGTCTTGTGACCAGACGGTCGCCAGTTCAATCCCCAGGATGGTCATGTACCCTTGAGCAAGACACCTAACCCCAAACTGCTCCCTGGGTGCCATAGATAGGGCTGCCCACTGCTTTGGGCACATGTTCTCACAGCCTAGTGTGTGTGTGTTTCACTGCATGGATGGGTTAAATTGGCAAAAAGTTAATAAAAATTGTATTTAATTGAACTTAAGTACAAGTTCCTGAGAATTTGCACAACTAATTTTACATGACAATACTTTTAGTTCTTCTTATATTTGTGAGTATATATATGTTACTGTGTTACACTGTAATAACATCATTGCAAATTCTATTTTTTGCATTTAATTTATTATGCAAAGCATGTGTAGTGCTCTGTGACTGGTCACACCTCTGACTTTTCTAGATTATCATTTTATATTAGAGTGCTTAGAGAATAGCAGTGCAGTGTCTAACAAACTTTGACTGATGCTGGATTTATAAAGATGTCCCACTGAATACTTTTTGACCTTCTAAGTTTGAACTGTGCTTTAAAAAGCACTTTTACTTTAGACCTTATTTTTAAGATAGCGATACTTTTACTTGCGTGTGGCTCTGTGCACCTCTGATTATATATCGAATTTGGTAATAAAGCACTCTAAAGCCATAGCTGCATTATTGCTGATGCAGCAATACAGCTGTGTACAAACACCACCATGCTCACACACACTGAGGACAACACATAAGCTCACACACACTGAGGACTACACACAAGCTCTCACACACACTGAGGACTACACACAAGCTCACACACACTGAGGACTACACACAAGCTCTCACACACACTGAGGACTACACACAAGCTCACACACACTGAGGACTACACACAAGCTCACACACACTGACGACAACACACATGCACACACACACGCACACACACACACACACACAGACACGCACATGCACACACACATGCACACACTGAGGACTACACAAATGCTCACACACACTGAGGACAACACATAAGCTCACACACACTGAGGACTACACACAAGCTCTCACACACACTGACGACAACACACATGCTCACACACATTGACGACAACACACATGCACACACACACACACACACACACACACACACACACACACACACACACACACACACACAC